>CM033715.1:82226074-82498528 GCA_019671005.1 Hibiscus mutabilis | reverse complement strand
TTAACTTTTTACTTAAAATTTTTTAAAAGTAATAAAAAAAACTCAACTTTTGAGTGTCAAAATTTTGGTTTGCCCCTCAAACTAGCTTCTCAAACCTTGGTTTGCCAAAAGCTAGTTTTCCAGCTTTTACAAAATTTTAGTTTGCCCCAAACTTTAGTTTTCCCACCACAACAAAAAACAAAGCCTTAGTTAGAAAGGTTGTACAGATTAAACTCAATGATAGACACATACATAGATACAAAAATGTCCATTCTTATCTTTGTATAGCTTGGGGGTTACATAGGGCACATTTTGCTGTGAGTGCCTTGTTTCATTTGCAACATTTTTCACTGCTTTCCTTGGATAATAAAAATAAAATTTATCTAAAAATTTTAATTTAAAAACTATTAACTGTGTCGAATATAGTTTAGTTAATTTTGTCGGTTATTGATTTAACCGAAATATGAAATAATAATGGACATTTAGTTTAAATTAACCAGTATTATTTCTTTAGTTATACTATATTTATTTGAGTATTTTTTCATATGGGTTAAAAATTGGTTGGTCTTGAAGTCTTAATAGGCTTTGAGTTAAAAGTTAGCAGAGTCTTGACATCTTAAGAGATTTAGACTTAAAATATGTACGTATTTAGGGTTGTAAATGAGACGAGATAGGTCGTGAGCTACTCGAGTTTGACTCAGTCAACACTTGACTCGATTGAACTCAAATTGAGCTTGAACTCGACTTAAGTTCTTAATGACCGAGCTAAGATACTCGATACCCGAATTGAAAAGCTCATGAACTACTTGAAAATATAATATACTAATTTTCTGTTTTTTTTAAATTAAAGTGAACTAAAATGTATGTTGTTGGATAATAATAATAATAATAATAATAATAATTGTTGAATGAATTTATTATTATTATTATTGCGAGCTACTCGAGTCTAACTCGGTGTAACACCCTCGACCCGAGTTTTACATTTGGGCCTCAAGTCCAACCCGCAACCATAAAATTTTGATCTAATTTAGCCCAATCCACAATTAATTTCCAAATCCATTTGATTTTCAATCCAATAAAGCATAAATAAATATTTGAAAATATTCATAAGGGAGCTCATTTCAAATCACATTATAAAACATTCAACTAAATTATTTTAAATCCAATATACAAGTTACAAAACACATGACATGGTCCTTCGAATACACAACCCAAATACCTAAGTACTGTACTTTGGCGAGACAAGGAGCTGGAATCCTTCACTGATGGTGCTCTTCCAAACAAGGTGCTGAACCTACTAACTTGCGAACGGAAACAACGATTCCGAACGCTGAGCTAACAAAGCTCAGTGGATACACTTCCACTCAACCACGCTTCATGCAAATCATAAATATGAACATGTAGCTAAAGATGACATCATGACAATATAACAACATATGGCGCTACCTCTAGCCGCCTAAAAACATAGCAATCAACAACAAATGATGTAACAAATCTCACACAACAATCATACGTATAATATCAACAAACCTAGAGTGAACCCCGGTACCACTAAGCCTCGGATCATACACTCTGAGTGAGGTCCGGTCCCACTAAGCATCGAGTTTATACACTGATGCTCGAAATCTCTTATCGAGCATTTTCAAATGAGTCTAGGTCCCACTAAGCACCGAATTTATACATTTAAAAATCTCCAACCATGGTAATGCAACACGTTCTTCCTTACACTGGGTATCAGGATCCCAACAATCAAGGGTGACTCAAACAATACAAGTGTCCGTTTTAGCACATAACAATGACACGCTTATCATACCGCACACAGCATCACTCGATCCACCAAGGATCCCTATGGTTGCTATTACAACAATGTCACCCCAAGGCTTTACCAAGATATTAAACGTTATGCTCATTTACGAGGATTTTGTAACACTTTTGACCCTGATGTCACATTTGGGCCCTAAGCCCAAAAACGTTACTATAAAATTTTTCGTTTTCAAGCTTAAAACATGATAAGTCCAGTAAAATATAAGTCCATACATTTCAAAATATAGTTAAAATCCAAATATTTAAAACAGTATCAATGGAGCTCCAATTACAAATACTTAAAACATTCGACTTGACTACTTAGTACAAAATAAGAGTTAAAATTTACATATAGGGTCCTACGAAATACATAGCCCAATACATCTAGCAATTGTACTCAACAACTAAGTCGATGCTGAAATCCAAGCCTTGATGGTGCTCCTTCTAACCTCACAACAACCTACTTACTTGTGAACGGAAATAACGATTCCGAACGTTGAGCTAACAAAGCTCAGTGGATACACCGCCACTCAACCATACTTCATGTATATCATAAATAAAGCAATGCGACATGAATGATATCATGGCAAGATAACGATGTTGCTACCATAATCTCCTAAACACATAGCATAATGAATGTATGATCTCACACACAACATACACAAATACCTTATAAGTTCACACAACATCACACAGGCAAAACCAATAATATTAAGTGAGGCTCACGTCCACACAGCCTCGAGATCCTACACTACGAGTAAGGCCCGCATTCACAAAGCATCGGGATCTTATACTCGTAGGAATGAGGCACGCGTCCATAAAGCATCAGAATCCTACATCCATGCTCAGAATCTTTCATCAAGCATCTTCGAATAAGACTCACGTCCATACAACATCGGGATCCTATATTCGGGACTCTTCAAGGTGTTGCAATACACTTTTTGGGTATTCAAATCCCAACAACAAGGGACAACTCAACTATCTAGACAACTCATCAGTACACAGCAAGGGCTTTAGCCACCATACGACATCAATCGATCTACCTAGAATCTCTATGGGTTCCTACTTCACACAATTTACCCAATATTTATTGAATCGATATTTCTTTTATTTCACATACGGGGTTTAAATCTTCGTTCCTCAGTTTTAATATTCATTTTATATCTTAAGAGACCTCTTGGGCCCTTTATCTCAAATTATAGAACCCCCGAACGCAAACTCAAATTTCTTGGGCAGATTGCCCAGTGAGTATCGATACTCTTATATGGGTATCGGTACACCTCTCTAGGTATCGGTACTCCTCAATGAGTATCGATACTCAATTTAGGTTTGAAAGATTTGGTACCCCGAGCTGTACCAATACGTTAACCTTCGTATCGATACCCTATATCGGTATGTAATCTACCCCGTATCGATCCCTACTTGTATCGGTACTCCTACCTTTGTGTACTGGTACGTGAAAGCCTTCTTCAGGCAATGGAATAGTAGTACCGATACGCCCCCTAGCATATCAATAAGCAAAAGTGCTACTGGAATTTCTAATAAGCAAGAGGTACCGATACGCGTACGGCAGTACCAGTACGCCCCTCACAACCTGTCTATTTAACATATGTGTACCGATAATTGACACCCAGTACCGGTACGCGAGCCTAGAATTTTAAAGTCTGGGTTCAGATTTCACCTAGAAATCACACTTAACCTACATGGTTAAACCTTAAATAGATTATATAAGTAATGGTAAAGTTATTAGGTGAGTTACTATCAATTTTAAGCCTTAACAACACTAAATCCACATTTCACCATTAAAGATCAACCAAGGTATATAAAGCCATAAACATCCAAATCATGCATTAAAACCTATTTTTATGATGTCGGGGAAACTATAGGAGTTAGAAGTGTACTAACCTTAGATTATCAGCTAAAACGAAGCCTTCCTCCAAGCTTCAAGCCTTCTTCCCTTCTTGAACCTTTGATGAACTCCCCACCTCTTTCACTACATGAGAAGATTGTAAAACAAATTATAACGTTGCTGGAGGATTAAAGAGACCAAAAAATATTCTAAGCCCAAGATTGGAGCTCACAAAACCCCAATCTCGTTCAACTCCCCCAACCCCTAACAGACTCTTCCTTTCACCGTTCCAAGCAAAGCTTACCTTGAAATGTAGATCCCTAGAAGCTGATAAAACTTCCCTTAATAAGCCAAACGAGATTCACAACACAAACCCTCAAAATTCTACCTTTGATAGTGGTGTTTTGGGCGGGAGAATGAGTTTAAAAATGAAGAAGATGGCATTAAACAAGGTGATCTCACCCCCTCAGCACAATGTAGAAAAATAAGACTTTCCCTTCAATTATGCACTTACCATATTACCATTCTCCCACTTTTCTCAACCCAAGCCCACAACAATACATGAGTCCGACACACAAAGCTAGCCCAAAAAAGCTCATATAAGCCCAATTAACTCGGCCCAAAACACGAGGCCCACACTTTGGCTAAACTCAACCCTCAGATTTTGAAATTCGGATCGTTACAACTCTTCCCTCCTTAAAGAAAATTTTATCAACAAAATTTACCTGGTGGAAACAATTACTGATAGAGCTATTTTATCTCAGCCTCTACCTCCCACGTAGCCTCTTCAATTTTGTGGTTCCTCCACAACATCTTTACAAGAGGTATACACTTGTTACGAAGCTTTTTGACTTCTCTATCAAGCACTCTCATCGATTCTTCCTCATACATCAAATCCGTGTTAATCATTCATTATAAAATAACTTTTTGCTGTGTTTAGGGCAATGAAGAGTTTCAGAACTAGGCCATTGCTGAAGCTTAATGGTGGTGGTGAAAATAAGGGAGGAGACGTTGCGACTGATGAGATACGAAAATGAAAAAGAATATTTAGGGTTTGGAATGACTTTTTATTTGGCGAGGCTTGAGATTTGATTCAGTGTAGTTTGGGTATTGATCAATGGGTTGCCGTTTTGGAGGGTCCAAGTTTGCCCCAATGTTCATTTGAATTTAAGGCTTTGAAATGAATAATAGACATTTTACAAGTCAAGCTCAATCAGTCAGGGATATTATCAACTTAGTTAGAAAGGTCATACTGATTAAACTCAATGATAGAACATACATAGATACAAAAATGTTCATTTTTATCTTTGTATAGCTTGGGGGTTACATAGGGCACATTTTGTTGTGAGTGCCTTGTTTCATTTGTAGCAGTTTTCACTATTTTTTTGGATAATAAAAGTAAAATTTATCCAAAAAATTATTTGAAAACTATTAACCATGTCGAATATAGTTTAATTATTTCGGTTGGTTTTTGATTTAGCCGAAATTTGAAATAACAATGGACATTTAGTTTAAATGAAGTAGTATTATTTATGTAGTTATACTAGATTTATTTGAGTATTTTTTTCATTTGGGTTAAATATTGGTTGGTCTTGAAGTCTTAATGGGTTTTGAGTTAAAAGTTAGTTGAGTATTGTCATCTTAAGAGATTTAGACTTAAATATATATGTATTCAAGGCTGTAAATGAGATGAGATAGATCGTGAGCTACTCGAGTTCGGCTCAGTCAACACTTGACTTGATTGAACTCGAATTAAGCTTGAACTCGACTTAAGTTCTTAAAGACCGAGCTAAGCTACTCAATACCCGACTTGAAAAGCTCACGAACTACTTGAAAATATAATATACTAATTTTCTATTTTTTAAAATTAAAGTGAACTAAAATATATGTTGTTGGATAATAATAATAATAGTAATAATAATATCGTTGTTGTTGTTGAATAAATACACTCAATAATAATTATTATTATTGTTATTATTATTATTATTATTATTGCGAGCTACTCGAGTCTGACTCGGTGTAACACCCTCGACCCAGATGTCACATTTGGGCCTAAAGCCCAACGCACAACTATAAAATTTTGACCTAGTTTAGCCAAATCCACAATCAATTTCCAAATCTATTTGATTTTCAATCCAATAAAACATAAATAAATATTTGAAAATATTCATAAGTGGGCTCCTTTCAAATCACATTGTAAAACATTCAACTCAATCATTTTAAATCCAATATACAAGTTACAAAACACATGACAGAGTTCTTCGAATACACAGCCCAAAGACCTAAGTATTGTACTCTGGCGAGACAATGAGCTGGAATCCTTCACTGATGGTGCTCCTCCAAGCAAGGTGCCGAACCTACTAACTTGCGAACGAAAACAACGATTATGAACGCCGAGCTAACAAAGCTCAGTGGATACACTTCCACTCAACCATGTTTCATGCAAATCATAAATATGAACATGTAGCTAAAGATAACATCATGACAATATAACAACATATGGCGCTACCTCTAGCCACTTAAAAATATAGAAATCAACAACAAAGGATGTAACAAATCTCACACAACATTCATAAGTATAATATCAACAAACCTGGAGTGAAGCCTGGTACCACTAAGCCTCGAATCATACACCCTGAGTGAGGCCCGGTCCCACTAAGCGTAAGGAATTCTTCTTTTTCCTGTCTTTTGCATCTGAATTCCCATCAAAATGCTTAGTTTAATCACCATATTTTGGTTGCTAGGTAATACAAAACACCTTCATTTTCTTTAGCTTTTTCTGCATCTCAATGAACAAATGCATGCAAAGTATCAATGATTTCTTATTACATATGTTTTCAGGGAACATAACTACGGGTCTGGTTTACCTTGCTCCAGTGTAAGCTGAGAAATCTTCAATTTCAAAGATCATGAATCACTACAACTTCTGTGAACCATGTGTTTGTTTCTCGAATCATTTGATTGTTGTTGTTGTTCTTAGGAAAACGTTTTGGCACATCGTACGATGTGGATCGACGGAAGAATTCGACTGTCTTCCCTATGTTGTGAAACTATTGAATGGATACATGTGGGTTTATTACGGAGTTGTGAAGCCTAACAGTGTTCTCGTGGCCACTGTTAATGGCTTTGGTTCTTTACTTGAGCTTATATATGTCATCATATTCCTAATCTTTGCACCTCCAAGAATCAGAGTAAGTTTCAATATCTTTTAACATTATAAAACATTTTAAATGAATCGAAAACCAAAAATCTAACACGGTTGCGTTCTTATATTTTGTTTCGGAACATGTAAATTTCAGGCCATAACTGCCATACTTTTTGGGGCTTTGGATGTGGTGTTCCCAATAGCAGCTGTTTTGATAACTCAGATGTCCTTTACTAGAGAAATGCAGATAAATATTGCAGGCTTCTTGTCTCTGCTTTTCAGTGTTGTTACCTATGGTTCACCTCTTGCTATCATGGTAATAATAAATGTTTCCCCCTTTCCGGACTGCGAATTCGAAACTACAGTTCTAAGTTGCCAATAATGTTTGCATTTGTTATGGTGCAGAAAACAGTGGTGACAACAAAGAGTGTGGAGAACATGCCTTTCCTCTTATCTTTCATCCTTTTCATCAATGGATTAACTTGGACAGTCTATGCTATCCTTACTCGAGACTGGTTTATCGGAGTAAGTTCTTATTCGCAATCCTCCCTTAATTACTTACCGGACTCAACATAACTGTCGAACACAAATACGAATCTGTCGTGTCTAGACTAACAAATGGATGATTTTGGTTATAGATACCAAATGGGAGTGGATTTGTTTTTGGAACAGCTCAATTGATATTGTATGCAATGTATTGGAAGCCTAAGCAATCAAGGAGTACATTTGATCATGTGGTGGAAGATGGATGCCAATCTGGTCCATTGCTAGACAAAAATGAGAGCAGAGCTGAGGCCTAATTTCATTTATTTATATTATCCTTTGCCTCTTAAGGAAAATAATAAAGTGTATCAGCATCATATTATGTATTTTTATCGTATTTATAATTATGTTTGAGATAATTTACTTTTATATATTAAGGTAATTACAATGCAGTATTTGTTTATATTTGTTTTTAACTTTTTGATGTTGTTCGAACCCTTCGAACTCAAGTCTCCTAGGAACAAAGAATGAGAGCCATATCAGGGCCTTTGAGTTAAACTTGACAAAATTTGTAAGCCTGAGATAGAAGCTAGCCCAAGCACAATGCCCTGTGTCCACCGTTTATGTTTTTCATAACTTTTTGATGTTGCTCGAACCCTTTAAACTCGGGTCTCCTAGGAATGAAGTATGAGTAGGCCATATCAGCACCTTTGAGCTAAACTTGACAAAATTTGTGGCTAGTTTAGCATTGCTTTTTGTGCGGCGAAAAAATATTTTTCAGAAGTGCTTTTAGATTTTTGAGTTTAATATTTAAGTGTTTAGTATTGCTGTTAAAAAATGCTTTTAAGAAGATAAATGACAATTTTAGACACGATATTGAAAGTTATATATATATAATATATATATATATATATAATTGATATCCGAATTTTTTAATATTGTAATATATGAAATATATATGCTTAAATTATCATAAAAATATAATATATATATAATTGATATCTAAATCCTTTAATATTATAATATATAAAATATATCAGCTTAAATTATCATAAAAATATAAAAAAATATTTTTATTAATAAATATATATTTTCCTAACAATTGTATGTGTTCTACGAAAATATAATAAATTTAAAATATTTTATTTAAAAACTTGTCATGAATAAATATATATAATTTCTAAACTAAAAAAATAATTTATTAATTATATAGTTATGTCTTCTTAAAAAATTATAAATTTATAAATTATAAATAAACACAATAACAAATAAAGGTTAAATTGTAATTTGATTCTTAAAAAAAAAATTTCAACCGTAAAAATTAAACATTTTAATTTTTGTATTTGAGTTGAAAAGTACTTTTTTAACATAATTTTTTCTCTAAAAACTAGTGTTTAGCATTTCTTTTGCCTTCAAAAATATTTTTAACTTAAAAAGCACCTTTAATAAGTAATATTAAACGGGCCTAAGCCTAAAATAAAAGCTAGCCCAAGCACAATGCCCTGTGTTCACCGTTTATATTTTTTCATAACTTTTTGTTGTTGTTCTCTCCTAAGAATGAAGAATGAGTAGGCCATATCAGGGACTTTGAGCAAAACTTGACAAAAATTGTAAGCCTAAGATCGAAGAAGCTAGCTCAAGCACAATTCCTTGTCCAGTGTCCACTCTAGCTAGATTACAATTTACAGATACTGCTGTCAAATGTTGAAGGAAACAGTTGCACAATTTCCCTGGTTGTCCTGTTGTCTTCTTTGTCTTCAACTACATGTTTTTCTTTATTGAAAAGAATAGTTTTCCAGACACAGAAAGAGCATTAGAAGGAGAAGCCATGGAAACAATGTTTTCTTCACCAACTTTTCTCTTATTTTTCCTTGTAATTTCACCATCTTTCATCCCAAAAGCAATCTGTCTTGAGGATGATAAGCCAACAGCCTATGAAGTTCTGAAAGATTTCAACTTTCCCATCGGGCTTCTCCCAGATGGTGTTGTTGGCTATGATCTTGACTCTTCAACAGGAAAGTTCTCAGCTTTTTTGAATGATAGTTGTAGTTTCTCTCTTGAAGGGTCTTACCAGTTGAAATATAAGAATACCATCAAGGGTACATATCAAAGGGCAAACTTTCAAGCTTGCAAGGTGTTAGAGTGAAGGTTTTCTTCATGTGGGTTAATATTGTTGAAATCTTAAGGAAAGGAGATAATCTTGAGTTCTCCGTTGGCATTGCTGCTGCTGGTTTTCCTCTTGATAATTTTGAAGACTGTCCTCAATGTGGGTGTGGATTGAATTGCAATAATGAGAAACTAAGAAAGATCAGGAAAAAAAACCTTTTTCTTTCTTCTTAGTAGGAGTTTGAATCACAGAATTGTTGAACTTTTGATGCAGATCAATGAAATGGAGTTTGGGTATTTGGGAAAATTGATAATTTGTTCTGTAATAGTTTTTGAAAAATGTTTTGCTTAAAATGAACATCTGAATGGTTCAATCTCTTTTCTTTTTTGCTGGATTCTGTTTGGATGTGTAGAAAGTGTCATTTGCTGAATCTGAACTATATATTTATAAATTTAGATTTCTTTGCATTAGTTGAGATCTGAGATTGATACAATTTCTGCATATTCTTCATCAGTAGGAACTCAGAAACTTAATATGCTGCAAAATTTTGGTCAAGCATAATGAAACATCATTAAATGGAGCTTGGAACAAGTTTTTGTTGGGTAATAGTTTCTGAATTGAAGGAACATTGCAACATTTGGAGTAGGGGAAGAGGTTGAATGTTGCGAATTTCGGAATTTTGTTCCTGTTGTATTGGAGGAACAATTCCATTGTGAACAATACATTACTAGCAAGGCAACTTTATTAGAATCTGTAATTGCAAATTTCATCCCATGTGATCTTTAACTGTGTATGATAAGCAGTAACAGTAAGGTTACTTTTTTGCAAAGAAATCAAATCTTGTTGAAGATCAGAAATTCAAATAAGATCATCTTGAGAAAATCTGTCACCAAGATATGTATATAGATCATATGCATTATCCAACCACATCACATTTTGCCGGATCCTAAGCCAAGACAACACAAGAATATTCCATTTCAGCCATGCTTGATACTTGAAATATCGATATTTCGTACACACAGGGACGAAGCTATTCAATAGTCGGAGGGGCTGTGACCCTTCAATTTTTTGTATTATAGTATTTTAGGTCTTTTCTAGTTTAAACATTATTCAAATAAAATCTTTGTCCCTCCTAATTTTTAAATTCAAATACTTAATGGACCTTTGTTCTTTTGATGTAAATCAATAGCTTCATCCCGAGTACACATTTGTGTCTGGTCTAACATAAGCTAGCAATGATTATGAATTAGCTCCCAACGAACATTTTTATCTGATCTAACTTGCAATAGAACTCTATCGCTTTATTATCGGTTTAAAAACACTTTTTGCAGTTCCATGGATTTGCAGGTACCTGGTATGGTAAATCTGCAAATGGAACCTCTCATTTTCTCTTTAGCAGGCACCGTCGAAACCGAATCCAACACCGGAATAACAGAAAACCGACACCGAAATCTTATTTACAAGAGAGAAAAATAAATAAATCCGTACATCACCATCTCTACATAGTTTACAGCTCTTCAGCGCCGTCTAAACATTATCCCATGATAAAAGTTGCACAACCAAAAGTACACATTGCATTGCAAAACAAAGCAGCAAACCCTGATTGACATCACAATATTATAAGCTTAAGCTGTTGTAAAGACGTCGAAGCTACGAGAATGTCGATTTGTCATCGAATAAAGGATCACCGGAGATGCTCACATCTCACATGTCGTAAGGAGGAGGAGCGCTCCGAGGTCCAACCTCGCTCCCGGCCTTCTCATATGCATCAGATGTAGACCTTCTCCTAAACCGAAACAACTCTCTTCCTCCTACACAATATTCCATCCACATTAACAATTTTGATCCAAATTCGAGTCGGGACAATGCACTAAATGTAGGGCAAGGACATTCAAAAGACCAAAAACATTTAATAATTGTACAACAACGACATCTAACATCAAACATATGAAAGCAAAGTTACTTGACATAAATTTCCTACATATAATAAAACCTTAGTGTTGTATGTTTAGCATCAAATTATGTAGATTGTTATGTCATTCAAATTAAATAAAATTTTAACCTAATAAATGGACCAAACTCAAACTAGGGCAGACTTAAAACTTTATTCTTTTGTCATTTTCAACGAGGACAACACTAACGCTCGACAAAATACACGCTTGCATCCACCTAACGTTGCATTTATCTATATCCCTTTGGAAACATACAAAGTTTTAAATGACATAACTACCCTCCTAAACTCCGATTATCAGATGACACAAATTACGCTGACCGATTTACCCTTCTAATCCTCGTTACTCCACCTTCCCTACGAACTAAATCAGGGATTTTTTTTTGCATATATGTATTACCGGAAAAAGGAGATACCGGAGGAGTCGATTCGGCAGGGGAAACCGGAGGCGAACCGCTCTGGTAACGCGGCGATCTAACGATCATGATCGTACGTGTCACTTTCGTCGTTTCCTCCGACGCCGTTTCAACATTGAACGATCTCACACTCCCGCCATCGGATTCTGATCATTTGCATCGTCGAACCAAATTAAAGAAAATAAGACGACAAGTTAAAAGATAGTACTAATAAAATCTTAAACTGCTGACTGGAAAACAATAAAGTTTGGGTGTTTTTTATTGGTAGATGCTCGACAGTTCAATTCAACGCTTTTCAATTACTTTTGGTGACGATTTTCATTGTTCTTATATATATATATATCGCCGTTTCGATGTACGGCTGAAGTAGTAAAGCTGAGTGGCCTAACTAAGCGTACCCTTGGAGGAGTTAGGCCGGAAAGGGAAAGAGGAGTGCTTTCTTAGCTTGCCGAGACCGTTATCGGGTGGAGGACCGGCAACGGTGTCGTCCCACAACTGGTCAAGTAGCCCCATAATGATCAGAAGCTGGACCGGAGGCTGGGTTTTTTAAGATCTTTTTGTTGTTTAAAAGGAGCTGGGTTGCCGGGAAGGAGAGGAGACTGAACGGGGTATATTTAACGACAAAATGAGGGGAGCTAAAAGTCGAACAGGTTAGGATAAATATGGACCGTTGATCTAGATCTGAGGAAAAAGTAATGACATGGCAAATGAAAGGAGGGCACGTGGTTGGGGATAAGATCATGTGGGACCTAAAGTGTCTCACATCGCTTTTAGCTAAGTGAAAGGTGAACCCAACTCTGTTTAGTTCATTTTGTAAATAAATTTGGGTAAACTACATAAGAAGTCACCAGATTATTCTTTTTTTTATTTTGATCATTAAACTATTTATTTTAGAAAAAAATCATCACTTATGTTACTTTTTTATTTAGTCATTGACCGTTAAATTTAATAGTTAACTCAAAAAAATTAATATGACTTATAAATTTAATCTTAATTTAAAATAATTTAATAAATTACTCAAACTTGAATATTCTAACTTTTTAAAAATATATGATAAATGTTCCTCCAAAGAAATCAATCCCTCAACAAATATTATTATTAATTATGTTATAGTCTAACAGCGATGAGTGTTTTTATGAATTTCAACGAGATATTAATAATTCTGTTTATGAAAAAAATAATTATTTCGAATTTAATTTATCTTTATCCACTTATCCTATTAGAGTAGGGCACATCACTGTCACGTGACTGGGTCATCACTTATCAAGTTCAAGACCGAAAAATCTAAAATACCCTCACCTCTATCCATTCTTATTGTAGATGGTCGAAGAAATTAGGACAGCATAGCTTAGCGTTAGATCCTTAGCCGCCTTTTCACTTTTGAGGCAGTACGATAATCTTGGTAATTATTAACGGCTTAACTATAAAATAAATACGTAAACTATGTTTATTTTTTAGAAAAAAACGCTAGACGAGTATCGTTGAACATCACTAACGATGAATATCGCTAAACACTATTAAATTAATTTGTAAAAATTAAAAAATTTAAGGACATAACATATAATTATACATTAGTAAAATAATTTTTAATTAAATTATTTTCTATGTAATATTATATTTAAAGCTTTTTTAAATAATTTGGTCAAATATCAACATTAGTCAATTTAAAAAAAAAACTTAAACCTTAAACTAAAAAAACGAAACCCAAAACTTAAAACCTAAAACCATAAACCCAAAATTCAAATATCGAGTTTAAAATTTAGGGTTTATAGTTTATGGTTTATGTTTTTAGAATTAGGGTTTAAGGTTTAAGTTTTTTTATTGTCGTGATTTGCTTAAGATGAATTTCCATTGTCGTGAATTAGGACAAACTCAAGAGTAAAAAAATCATTGCTTCTCTAAAACCTTGTTCTATGTTAAACGATAATATTAATGCTAACATGGTTAATTATGATGGATGATAATTGTAATTATTAGGGTTTAAGGTTTTGCGTTTATGATTTTGGGTTTAGGGTTTTTTATTTTTTTAAATTAACTTAGGTTGGTATTTGATTCAATTATTAAATAAAGATTAAAATATAATATCTATGGAAAATAATTTAATTAAAATTATATTTTAAATAATTTATAATTATACGTTGAGTCATTTAAGTTTGTAATCTTTATAAATTAATTTAATAGTATTCAGCGGTATTCAACCTTAGTGGTGTTCAGCGGTACTCGTCAAGCATGGTAGACTCATCCTATTTTTTAAGATACGTGTCTAAAGTTTTTTAGTTGAAATATGTGTCTAATTTTTTCTGATCAAAATAGGTGATTCAGTTGACTTTAAAACAAACTAAAAATAAAATTTTAGACACCTATTTTAGTCAAAAAAATACTTTAAGCATCTATTATAAAACAATAATTTAGAGACTTATTTTATAGCTAAGCTCTTATTATTATTATTATTATTATTATTATTATTATTATTATTATTATTATTATTATTATTATTTAGCTTAACTGGTAAGGTGACATTGATGCACTCCATATATTTTGCTCAACTGGTTTTATAGGTTTTTGTTTTCAAATCAGATTTCTTTGAATGTTCGTAAATTTTGTTATGTAATTGTTTTTATTTATAAATTAAAAATAATAAAACATTAGTGTGCTGGTTGATTTTTTTATATTTGAAAAAACAAAAAGATTTAGGGTCAGTTTTAGAATTGATGTAAAGATCAAAAGTGGGGCTATGCTGGCAGAGTCGATAAAGAAAATTGGGTGTTAGTTGATTCTTATATTTTGAAAAATATAATATATTTTATAAATTTTATGCAAAAATATTAAAAATTAAAATAAACACTACTCTAGAAAGAATATAAACACTATTTTAAAAGGAAAAAATTCTACCATACTCGACGAACACCGCTGAATACCATTAACGCTAAATATCATTGAACATCATTAAATTAATTAATAAAAATAAAAATTTCAAGGACTCAACATATAATTATAAATTATTTAAAATAAAATTTAATTAAATTATTTTCAATATATATTATATTTTTTAATTTTTTAAATGATTGGATCAAATACCAACCTTAGCCAATTTAAAAAATAAAAACCCTAAACTATAAATCCCAAACTCTAAATTCAAATATTGAGTTTAGATTTTACGGTTTATGGTTTATGGCTTATTGTTTAGGGTTTAAAGTTTAGTGTTTAAGATTTTTTATTTTTTAATTAACTAAGGTTGGTATTTGATTCAATTATTTTAAAAATATTAAAAATATGATCTATCTATATATATAGAAAATATTTTAATTGAAAATTTATTTTTAAATAATTTATAATTATACATTGAGTCCTTGAAATTTTTAATTTTTATTAATTAATTTAATGGTATCCGGCGATATTCAGCATTATGGTGTCCAGCGATATTCAACATTAGTGGTGTCCAGCTGTGTTCGTTGAACGTGGTAGACTCATCCTTTTAAAAGAGTATTGATATGCTTTGAAGAAAATTAACACATATCATTTGTCCTTCCACACTTTAAAAAAGTATTATAAATTTTTTTAAATTTTAACATCATAATGTAATTTTTTTTCTTTCTGCTATTGAATATTATTCTGACTTCAATACGGATGGAAGCTCTCTCATCGTTTTACTAAAAAAATACAATAAATAGTTATTTAAACATTCAATTTTGAATTCATTTAAATTTTGCCCCATTTTATGGTTAATTTTCAATCATTTTTAATGAATAAGTTTGGGATAGCATTTTGCTTAAACAAATTATTAAAAATTTGGGTTTACCAAGACGTTACTTTTAAATGTCTTCAACTTGTCTTTATCTAAAAGGATTTCAAGTCAAATTCTTTTCCTAACCACAAACACCCAAAAACTTTACTCAAAAGCATCTCCCTTTGAATCCAAATCCAGATGGTTTTAGATTAATTGTTAAACCCTATTATGAGGCTCAATATAAAAGATCATATTCGATTCGAGCTTAAATTCGAAGTATTAGTTCAGAAAATAGAAATTTAATTTAGCTTTTGAGAAAAGCCCTAAAATTTTGGTTGTTTTTCTTTTGTGAATAATATACCTAAACCTAAAACATGGCCAAGTTGGTCTAACCTAGACCCAACCTACTTGTAAACTGAGGTCCAGCCAAGATTTATACAAGCTGGTGATCTGGTTCCAAGAGTTCATTCACCTAGGTTACTTCAATTCAACCATATGCAAGTCCAAAGCGATAACTTAATCCAATTATACCATCCAACATTCGTTTTTCAAATATTTTTATTCGACAAGCCTCAAAGACAAAGAGAAGCATAGGAGAGGAAGCCAAGTCCACACCATGTGGCTGCCAAAATGATTGTTTTTGGAGCCACTTCATAGTTTTCCAGCCATATATGTCTCTCGAAGCATACATAAACGTTTCAGTTTCATTCATGGTCTGCTTCACCCGATAAGGGTCTGAATGAGGAAAGATAAACTACGAATGGTTTTGTCATTGCGTACTCTCAGATCCATGTCTCTGGCGGAAGCTGCTGGATCTTGAACCGGGATCTGATGCACCGGCAGCAGGTTGATGGAATGCGCTCCAACTGGATTCTCTGTCGACCTGGTTTAGTGAAAATGGAGGAAAATAATCTCTTTCCCATGTGTGGAACCAAGTTGATAGAGGATTTTCTGCCTCCTGAAAGTTACGGCCGGATGTGCCAGATGGAATGAAATAGAAGCCACCCACCTGGTCAGATGATGAGGCTGCTGGCCCAGCTTGAACATGATTTCTAAGACTGCTTGATCTTCGGGAGCCGGAAATAATGGGTGTCCGTATGCCTGGCGAAGGATGTTGTTGATAGTATGCCTGGAGAGCTTGAACTCTATCACGGGCCCGAGCATTGCTACCGGGATAAGGAGGGAGCAACGAGGGAGCAACAGAAATCCCTGCTCTTGCACCAGAACTGCAGAAACACAGCACTTGAATAAAATAATTGGTAGATAAAACACCATCCATACGATTGTATTGAGGAATACCTGTGGCCAAAATCAAATGGATGCATAAAAGATCCAGGTCTTGGCATGTCAGAACTGCTCCTAGTGGACCTTTGACTGATGGGCGGATTTGAAGGTTGATCAGAACTACCAATTCGACTGCTTGATGTGGAGAATGGAGGGGAATGATGCTCCCCACTATGATAACGGAGATCCATGGCAGGAAAAGCATAAGACGTAGGCATCTCACTAGGTACTGATGAACCATTCCAGAGACCATTGAAACTAGAATTATCCGAAACACTTCCACCGGAATTTATGGACGAGGGATGAATAGTTGGCCCGATGTAAGCTACATATGGACATGGATGAGGAGCAGATGCTGAATGCTCGGCGAAGATGGCTTGCCGTCCCAGTAACTCGTGATCTGCATTCCAGCATAACTTATAATCATTATATTAGGCCAGAAAAACCTCCACAAACTTGAAAAACAAGGGAAAAACTTACACGAGGTTGATGAAAACTCTCCTATCCTGGGAGCAAAAAAAAGGACATGTTAAGGAAAGAAAATAAATGAAACTTGGACAAGGCAAGAAGAACTGGACAAACAAAACAGTAATGATTTGCGTAAAGAAATAAAAGGGAACGCTATACTACAACAGCCTTTTCAACTCAGAATGATAAGGATATTGTAACTTTAGAAGAAATAAACAATGCAGTTATGCCACGATATTCTATACGCCGTTAACTTAAGCTCATGAAATACTTCCAGCCCAAATATGAGTCTGCTGCATAAACCCCTTAAAACATTGGTAAGTCGTGGTGCGTCTCATATGGAAAGAATTTGCATCTGACAGAAAACCATCACGATAACTTTTTGTAGTCGGCTCACATGACATTATTTCCAGACTTTAGGTTGTTAAAACTGTTTACTACTTGCTTGAATTCCAATGGCATTTTGCCACCACAAATGATAAGACCAACTTTCCACCATACTCTCGCTCTTGCGGTTGATATAACAAAGATTGCATGCAAAAAATAAAAGATGGTAGATTATTCATGCTTACTCGAATGAAGGAAGTTGTGCTAAGCTTCCAAACGGACACCAGTGAACTCCAAATGACTACAAAAACAATATAAAAAGAAAAGGCAAAAGAAAAATAAGTAAGCAGAAAAATAGATTTCCATTTGACTCATCGGCAAGTCTAAAGTGAATGCACATGTAGAGCCAAAGAAAGCCAAAAGCAATACTAACATGGAGACCGGATTGCATAGGATTTGCAAAAACCATGAATGGAGAGCAGTACAACTCAAACCCTAATCTGTCAAATTCCCACTGGGGCATAAATTATCGAACTTAAGAACCCCACAGAACAAAGACTGGCTCGACTTTAGCAAAAGAGATTTGGTTCATTAACTTTGAGCATCAAAACTCAAGTTTCACTCACTAGATAACCAAAAAAATTGATGGTCATTTAAATTGACATGGCGTGGAAGGTAAGGGATGAGTGATGAAATGGTTAAACCTATCAAGATGCAGAAAAGAAATATAATTGCAAATAAGGCGCTATAAACCATTACCATTTCAGAGTAGCTTAGATCATAAAAGTCCTCATCATGTGTCAAACCGTCCACATTAAATTCCGGATATGAACGGCTACCGTTGGCATAAAGCCATTGACCCTTTTCGATTTTCCTACAATTAGGGCATTGCATTGCACCCTTTATGTTGAATGCTGAACCAATGCAATCTGGTGACAATCATTGCAAACAGTAATAATCTATTAGAACCTTTAAAACAAATTTAAAACAATCATTTCCTAACACTGTCTACTGACCACATCAACAAAAATAACATACAATCTACTCTCAAATCCTTCAAATTCCACTAATAGTCTAATACCAGTAGACATTTCCCTCATGCTGTAGCTCATCGAAATATATAATACAACTGAGCAAATACAAAGCTCGTATAAACTTTTGCTTCTAATCTGATTCCCTGACAAAAAGTCTCTAAAAAGGCAAAAACTATTGCATTGAAAACTTCACTCCGATCATCTAATCAGCCATAGCAATTGACAGAAAAAATAAAAGGATCAACCTATTGAAACATCAAAGCTGAATTAGATTGATCCTGGTTTAACTTATTCTTTAAGAAGCTAAATTTCATTTCATTTTCATCTTCAGCTAATAAAATAGCATAAGCAATGAAAAAAGTTTAAACTTTATGATTTCTTCATTTGCATCATCAATCAAAACCAGAACTAAACACACCCTATAAATCAAATGAGCAAACTTGGAGCTCAGATCTTCCCATCCCAGTTTTTTTTTTAAAATGAATTGCTTGATAAAATCTGTTCCAAATCACGACAATTTTGACTTACCCAAATGAAATTGATGCCCACATTGAAGCTTAGCCCACGACCGATCCCCGTTATCAGTGACCGTTTCAAGGCAAATCGAGCATGAAACCGAACTGAAAGATTTCCCTCCATTTTCGCAATCAACACCATCGCCCCCATCAGCAGCAGCAGCACCGTCGTCCACCACCACATCTCCCCCACCTCCACTGCCTAATCCCATAATTAAAATAGTTACAAACTTAAATTTAAAACCAATCCAACCCCGATATCTCAAAACCTAAATTCCTAAAATTCAGGGAAAAAAAATATAGCGTTTAAATCAGCCTCCTCTTCTTCCTCCCTTTTAACGTACCCGACCTCAGATTTCAGTCGGATACAAAAAAAAAAAAAACTCGTCGACTTAAATTCTTTTCCTGATTGACTAAACAAAAGCACAGAAATTAGATATTTTTTCAAATAAATTTATAAATAAAATGAAAATTTTATTTTTTATCCTTTTTTTTTTGTTGGGTAGGATTTTTTTATGTTTTTTATTACTTGTCTTTTCTCTTTCAATTTTCTCTTTTTATCTATGGATGGGTGTTGGATTACAAAATAACTGCCGTCTGAACAGCAATCATCGAATAGCTTGGATTCTTTTTCAACATTGTTTTCAACGGATTGGATTGCTTTTTATTGGCATCAGGTTTTCTGGTTAGGCATAAAGCCAAAAAAATTACTCAATGTTTAATTGAATAATTATTTTAATTAATATTTTTAGAGTAATTTATCTTAGAATATTTTATTTGAAATTAAAATAATAATTCTGTAGATAAAAATTATTAATCTACTGACGATAAAGGCTTGAAATGACATAACAAACTTATATAACAGTGCACGCTAATATAACAGTATTATATAGACAAATATGTGACTTGAAAAACGTTACATCAGTCAAAAAATAATTTTATAAAATTATATAAAATATAAAAAAAATTTTTCTGCTGACTTATCATTCTGTCAAGTCATTTCAAATCGTTTACCTTCAGTTTTCTAATAATTTTTATCTGCGGAGGGGTCATTTTGACCCAAAATAAAATATTGAGGGTTGAATTGATCTAAAATAATATAGCCTAAAGTGACTATTCAGTCAAATGTTGGGAGTATTTGTTGACTTTATGTCTTCTGGTTATTGTAAAAGAAACTAAAATATTTTACTTTTGAGAAAAACTCCAATACACAGGCTGTGTAAATTTTAGTTTACACAATCTTTTTAGTTTTAGGGGTTAGGGGTTTAATTTAGGGGTTTGTGATGTAAGGTTTAGAATTTAAGGTTAGTGTTTAGAATTTAGAATTTAGAATTTAAAGTTTGAGGTTTAGTTTTTTAGGGTTTAAGTTTAATTTTAATTTATAGTATCAAATTTAAACCCTCTACTTTTTCTATAATATTGCTATTGGTGGGCGAAATTCGGCAACCAAAGTTAGAATTGGGTGTACTTGTTTTTATTTATTTATTTATCTCACTTAGTGTTAAATTTCGATATATAAATTGTGTAAATTTTATTTTATATAAATTTATATATTTATCTAAATTTTTAATTCTAATTTTTAAAAAATTAAAGCTTATACTCTAATTTTTAAACACTAACTTTGAATTTTAAATTTTAAAACTTAAATCCTTAATTTTTAAACACTAAACTAAGTCTCAAACCCCTAAAATTTACACAGCCTATGTACCAATTTTTTTTCCTTTTATTAATAATCCGTCAAAGGATGGATTAAAATTAAAAAATAACATGATCAAAGACTCTACAATAATCTATTGATAAAAAAACGTCTCTACAATAACTTTATCAAAGACTACCAGACCACCTGCGATACGGTTTTAGCAGGAGCAGCGTTAGAAATTAAAATTAAAAAATAAAATATAATTAATTATAAAAATGAAGAGGACAAATTTCAATTGAATTAAAATTGAAGGTCTAAATAAACAAAAATCTCATTAGATTTGTTAGTATAAAAATTTTTAAGGGGCCACAGTCCCAATTAGGGGTGGGAATCGGGTGGGACGGGAACTGTTTTGTATTCTCCATTTCGTCCCCAACACTCGCGGTTACGGTTTTGAAGAATCCCCATTAAATGTATTGGGGATTTTTTGTTCCCATACCCTCCTCGTGTGGATCCCTGCAGTTTTAGGAGAATCCCCATCCCCACAAAAATTAAACAAATTACTATTTTACTAACCAAAATAAATGGTCAATTCAGTTTAAAATACAAAGTTTGGATACTCCGATAAGAAGCAGTTACGAGATGATAAAGATTGAAAGGGTGTTGTGTTGGGGAAGATTTAGACGATGGTTTTAGCTTATATCTAAAAACTGAGATACAAACATATTTAGAAACTTGAGTGTGGCTAGGTTCGAGAGAAAGTGGAAGCGATAATAGTATAGTCAAGATTTTTTTATTAAGATATATATTAGGGGTATATAGATAAATAAGTATAATTTTTTTAAAAAAATCTTGTAAAATATCGGGATCCTTGCGAATATTTTTAAGGATCCACACAGTTATTGTAACACCCTAAAACCGGGCCTAGTCGAATTTGGTTTCGGCGATCGGAAACCCTACATTAAAAAGTCAACCATTGCGTTGACCTTTGACCAAGTGGTCAATTGTTCAAGTATTGAACCCTAAGTAAGCATAGTTATTGATTAAGGACTTTATTGAATACATTAAAACTTGTTTAGTGACCAAATTGCTAAAATTGGTTCTAAAAGTGTCAAAGTGTAATAGTTAAGGAATTGAGGGACTAAGTCCGTAATTATCCCTCTTTTTGGATTATTCATCCCCACGTGGGATGCTAATTTTTAGCATCCTTCATTGTAAGAAAAGCCTTAGCTTTTGTAAACTAAGAAAAAGAAAGATAATAAAGTTTATAAGTTAGTTTTCTTCAACCTAGCATCTCCATCATCTTCTTCCTCTTTATAGCAAGCAAGCACCTCCATTGAAGGATATTTCAAGCTTTGAATTTTTCGATCTATTGACTCTAATAGATTCTCAACAATCTAACAAGGTAAACCCACAGTTGTTCTATTAATTTCCATAAGAAATTGATGGAGAAATCATGGAATCAAGTTATTGAACCCTAGAATTAACTTCAAGGATTTTAAGTTAAAATCCTTTATTAATTCCACAGTGAAATATTATCATAGATATCTTTACCGAAATTATTGAATTATTGTAATCCTTGTTCTATATCGTTTTGTTAGCTCAAGATTATCGAGGTGAGGAATCACCTAATCCAGCGGATTCCAACAAGTCAAAGAACAAAGGGATCACCATTTGGGAGCCTTGAAAGCTTCGAAAGTATCTGCGAGTGTAGTCGGAGTCTCGAGATTGGCTAGGTGCCTTCCCGATTTCATTCTTATTGTTTATTACATAGCTAACAAGTTACAAGGTTCTATTGCATCGAGTCCTCTTAAGAGGTATTATGGGTAAGCATCGGTAAGTTAATTGCATTGAATTATTGTTCATCGAATTATTGATATTGCCATCGATATTGTCGAAACATTAATACATGATTATATTAAATCATTGGACAATACCATATTGATCATGGAGCATTTATATTGAATCATTGAAACATTGTTATTGAATCATTGAAACATTGATATTGTTATTGTCATCAATATTGTTATTGTTATTGGCTCAATCACCGGACCTTGGATACGTAGGAACAATGGATACAAATGGTATGCCATAGAATTCATGAGCTCATTGGTACGGAGTGGACTAAGATCCTTGATTTAAGGCTCTATTTGGTGATATTGGCGAGATGTGTGATATTGGTCCTTTGGCGATGTTGGTGGGATTTTGACCACTCATTGGTTTGGCGATGTTGATTAGAAATTCGCGTATCTATTATCTCATATCGATCTAAGGGTTAAAGTTGTTGAAATCATTGTTAAGAATGATTTGAGAAGTTATATACATTGAAATACTATCATTGATATTATTGGCATTCATTATATTGTTCATAGCATTGTTGTTGACTACCTCACTAGGCTAAATGAGCCTAATGCATCTCATTTCCATGCATTTCAGGTTAAAAGGATAATAGTTTCGAGAATCGGTAAAGAAACAAATTTTGCAAGTCACACCACAAGGCTATGCAATGTTCCTTTTAACTATGAACTCCTATAATGGTGGCATAAGGCCTAAACATGCTTAAATGGCCCATTTTGATATGTATAAGTGTTGTGTGTGCTTAAGTTTAAGATAAGTGGACCTACGAGTATGTTGAAAGTTAGTAAAATATGTATATTTGGCTCCAAAAGGTGAAAACATGGTAAATGGATTCAATTAGCCTTGATATTTTACATGTTGATATATTGGGACTAAACAAGGTTGCTGGTAAAGTCTCATGAAATTTGAACATGTATTGATAGGCTAAAATGGATGAAAACAAGATATAATTTTTCATTACAGACCCTATCATACTGATACGGTTGTAGGCGTATCGGTACGAGTATGCATTTTTGGGACCTGGTCAACGCTGGTCAACATGACATATCAATACTGCCTTGGACTTATCGGTACGGGAACTCAACACTAGAAAATTACTGTAACATGATATCGATACGGACATATGAGTATCGATACCCAATTTACCTCAATTTTGGGAATTAGGGCACTAGTATCGATATAGCTAAGCCAGTACCAATACCCATTTTAAGTTAAAAAAAACACTATGAATAATATTAAGGGCGTATCGATACTGGTCTATGCGTATCAGTACGCAAATTGGTCACTGGAATTTGATGATATTTGAGTATGGCAAGGCGTATTGGTACGGCCTCTCAAATATCGATACCGATACATGTAAGTTAGTTAAAAGCTATAAAATAAGTCTGGAATATCACATTATGGTCACTGAATGTTACATGGCTTAAATTAACCAAGTAAATGACCTCTGATTGATATGCAGATTGACAAACAAGCTACAGGGACATTGAATTACATGTTGATAAAATTAATTTCAGATAATGATCGAGAATTATAGAATTTATAGATTAGTCCCCAAACTGGTAAACCTTATAGATTGGTCCTCTAAACAAGTTATGGTTGCATGTATTGGTTCATTGACATCGTTGTAACAATTATATAACGTTAAATCATTATACTGAGACATCGAACATTTCTAAATCACCAAAATTACTATACCGACTATTGTTATCGTTCTCCGATAGCATTTTTTACCCGGTCTCCTACTAGACCGGGAATGGGTGTTACAGTTATTTATACAATTAAGGTTCGATTATCCCTACGGTTTGGATATAACAATTTTCGTCTCCATCCTCAATAGTGCTTCGGTGATAAACTTCCCTCGTCCCCGTGGGTGAAGATTTCGGTTATTCTTCATCCTGTCGGTTCAGATCTCTACAGTTTTTGGATATTCCCCGCCCAATTCCCACCCTAGCCCCAATATTCTCTAATATATTTTTAATATTTAAATATAATATATTTTTGATTAAATAGAGTAATTTTATTTTAAGACAAATGTTGAGATTTGAACTCATACAAAATAAGACAACATTAATATTCTTGATCACTTAGTCAATCAATGGATCTATTTAAATATAATATTTTTTAATGTTTAATTAGATATATTGCTATATGAGTCTTAAGTTTATTTGCATTAATATTGGCATCGCATTCTAATGACCATATATTTGTACATGTATTAGTTCTCGATTTTTTTGTGAACAATTCTTACCTAGGGGAGTCAGGAGGGGAAATTTGCTTTTAATGGGTCTAGAACCCAGAGCCTAAGGTGAGAGGATGGTGTCAACTGAAAGTTTTTTAACCACTTGCTCTAAAGATTGTTGCATTAATTCTCGATTTAGGAGTTTAATAGTTTATATGTAATTTAGTCATTATATATTTATAGAGTTGTGTGTAGGGGTGTTCCAATTGGTCGGTTCGGTTAACCGACCGAGGCGAACTACCAAAATTCTATTAATTGAATTTTTTTCCATTAACTGTTAATTGAACCAAAAATTTTTCTAAAATTTTTAATCGAACAAAAAAAAGTTCGGTTAATTTGGTCGGTTTTCAAATTAACCAAAATTTGTTATAAAATTTTGGTTAAATTACACAAATGGTCACTGAACTATGTTAAAGTGATCTTTTTAGTCACTGAAGTTTCAGAAGTTATAAACAACATTTAAACTTATCAAACTATTACAAAATGGTCATTGATTCATTGTGTGTTATACATTTTTTATAAATATTGAAAAGTTAAATGATCTTTTTTAATAATTCAATAAATTTAATTATCATTTTGTGCTAATTTGATAAAGTTTAATGGTCATTTATAATATATCAAAAAACTTAATGATAATTTTATAATTTTTAAAAGTTCGATGACCAAAAATAAATATATATAATCTGGTTAATTCGGTTAATTAACCAATTTCGAACCGAAATAACCGATAACTGAAATTTGAAAATATCATTAACTGCTAATCGTCGATTAACCGAATTTTTTTTGATTCGGTCGGCTAATTCGGTTAAAACCGAAGTTTGAACTCCCTAGTTGTGTGGGCTTATAGACTCGGTGTGTGGGTTTATAGAGTTAAAAACATCGATATTAGATGATTTTAGATGGTTTTGATTGTTTGACTTTGTTAAGTGTTAAACAGATTATGTAGATGAGATTATATTACTGATGACGGATGCAGAAATTTATGTTAGAAAATAAATTTATAAAAATTTAAGGGTAAACTTATAAAATTTCAAGATGGCAAAAATAGTTTTTTAATAAAAAAAAGCTTAAATGAAAAATCAGCTCTTAAACTATGACTTTTGTTCGTTTTCAACCTTTAAACTATTTTTTGGTCAAAATGAGTACCTAAATTATGTCATTTTTTCCTTTTATTCCATAAACTATCTATTGGTCAAAAAATCTTTGTGATGTGTCAATATTTTATTGGTTAAAATAATTTTTTTGACCTAAATAACTACCGAACTTAAAGTGACTATAAATGATAGTTTACAGACTTATTTTGACCAAAAATAGTTTAAGGGCTAAAAGCAAACATAAGGTATAGTTTAGGGGTTGATTTTTTATTTAAGCCTAAAAAATATAAAATTTTAAATCATATACAAATTTCAATTTTTTAAACGAACGACCATCACCTCCAGTCCCGTCTATCCTTGCCGACAATGTCCCTTTCGAAGCCTAAAAATAATATGTTTAAATATAGATTGTTTTTGAAGAATCCTCTAAGAATTTCCTTTACATTTAATATTCTCAGCAATCTCAATTAGAAAATGGAATGAAGTGTTAGTGTGGTTTAACCATGCTTTATACAGATTTGGAAGATATTCTTTCTCTATTTTAATAAAAGAACATTTTATTTGTTATTTTGTGTAAGAGAGTTAAATATCAAAAAAGCAATTTAAATGAAATAAATTATTGTTAAAAATATGTATGAACAGATACTACCTTGTAATCACCTTTAAACTATTTAAAAAAATAAATTATTTGTATTTACATTTATGGAGTTCATATTTTGATATTTTTTAATGGGGTAGAATATGAACAAGAAACTGCCAAATTACATCAAAATTATATATTATTTTTTTATCATCTTCATATTTAAGACACATGTACAAAGTCCAACTGATCTTATGAGGGAAAAAAAACTTTTATCATTTTCAGTGTTTTTTTTATGCCTAACTCTAAAAATTAAATTTTAAATTTTAATTATAATTTTTAAATTTAAAATCATAAAAAATATACCATACTCATAATTTTTTAAGTCATAACTTTAAATTATAACCTTTAACCTTAATCATAAACCCTAAACTTGTTTTTTTAGTGTGAGGCAGAGAGACTGCCATGTTTAGCACCAAATTTTTTTGGCATAATTGTATTTGAAGTCCTCTTCGTTTAAATACTAGTAAAATAAAGTTTTTTCCTCCTAATTTTTAAAATTTAAAGGTTTAAGAGATATTTTGTCCTTCTCAATATTTAATCCTAACTTTATATCTGGTGTGAGGTATAAAAAAAAGCACCGAAAAAATACATGTGATTTCTATTCCCAAACGAAGATAATGGAATATTCATAAACAATACAAAGATAGAACGCATCAAAAGTAAAACTTATAAAAAAACAGTCCAAGGGTGGCCAAAGGAAGCCAGCCATGCCCATGCCTTGCTTACACGACTTCAATGGGATATATCGGATTCCTCGTCTGTTTTTGGACGCCATACAAACCCTAATTTATTGACAAAACTTTCGAGAATTTTGTATTCATATAATTTTGGTATAAAGATTGATATTAAAATTATTATTTAATTCATTCGAATAAGATATCACAATTGATGATTTAATTTATTTCATTCAAAACATTATAATTTAAACATTTACTATTATTTTAACGTTTTATTCTATAAGATTAAACAAAACTCTTATTTATATTAAATATATGCATAAAATAAAATATATTATTATCATATGTTTACTGGTTGCTACAAGAGCAGGGTCTTCCCTGGGTCAGGGCAATATGAGCGCTCGCCCAGGGTCCCCACCCTACCTAGGGCCTACGCCCAAAAAAATTAAAAAATAATTCTTAGCTCTTACGTGTGCATAAAAAATTCAGTGATAAAAATATATATAGCTGGATAAGTTTCGAGGACCCAGTAACAAGTATTAAAAAAATTAAATAGTAAGAATATGCTCATATTAATAAATATTGAGGAAAAACCGGCCCTTAATAATAAGTATTAAAAATAATTCAATTTTTAAGAGTATGCTCATAATAACAAATATTAAAATTAAAATTTTTAATACTTATTATTAGGGGACTTATTTTTCTCGCTATTTATTATCATGAACATACTTTTAAAATTTATTTTTTAAGATTTGTTATTATAGACGTACTTTTAAAATTTATTTTTTTCAATACATGATATTATAGACATGTATTTAAATACGGGTATGTTACCGCAACAGATATCGTTATATAGCGGTAGAGATACCATCCAAAATCATAATACCTGCAATCGTTATGTCCGCAATAACATATGTTATTAAAAATTTTTACAACTGCGATATCCAATGTGATAGAAATAACATTCGTTATTTTTGCAACTGTGATAAACACAATATGACTAAATATACAATCACAACCGTAATTTAAAATTTTAATTTAAGGCCTAATTTTAGATTTACTCTAAGGCCACTAAAATTTCAAGAACGGACAAGTACAAGAGTGTTCCTTTTATTAAATTAATTAAATCGTACAGTAAGAGAAAATCTTTTTTATATATACTATTATTTTAAAAAATTTAATTCACATTTTTCATATAAAAATATTATTATATAATACTAAAAATGGTTGAATGGTGGGACCCAGTTGAAGACAAGAAATGTCGGAATTTGCGGCAAAAGTAAAGCTGAAACTCTGTAAAAAAGGTAACCCACGCGACCAGAGTTTCTTTCTTTTGTCTTTGAGAACAAGAGCAACTGCGGTTTCAAAGCTAAAGTAAGACAGTATTTATTAACTCACGCAGCAAGTGTTCCCGAGCCTCTGAGTCGGCTGACTCACCTGTCCCAAACGTGTGGATGAGAGCAAGAATCTACTCTTGTCATCCAAATTTACCCCCCTTTCATTCAATCACACACCTCATTTTTTTAATATAAGTATATAATTATATTGTAGTATTTATTTATTTTTTAATTATTTAACAAAAACACACACAAATATTTAAATTTAAATCTTTTAAAATAAATATTATTTTCTATTTTACTAAAATCACACGTTGAGTTCAAACGCGCATCTCACTGTTAAAATGGCTTAACCACCCCATACATAACCCAATATTCTATGCCTATTTTACCCTACCAAATTCTTACTAATGTAAAGTTTGACCTCCTATTAAATAATTATTGTATTTATTATACATGCATTAAATCAGAATAAAATCACTTATATTGCCAACAATTAGTTTTTTTTACAAAATTATAATTCTAATTCTACCTAGTGAGAGGAGAAAAGGACTTTAGGGGAAGGAATAAAGTGCTCTTAATGGGTCTATAATTTATGACCTAAAGGAATATGAGATAATAAAGATGGACAACTTAACCAGCTGGTCAAATTGAATCAGAAAGATCTTTACAATAATTGATCCAAATTAATTAACAAATGCATCAGATATCATTGATTATAAAAAATAACTTATATTTTATCGAACATATTGCACAAAATTTAAGCATTTGAAAAACAATCCCTTTTTATATGAACATTCTCAAATAAAAAATATTTATACATATAAATTTGAGTGACATAGTTAATTTTTTCTTTTAATACATTCTTAAGCTAAATTATAAAAAATTAGCTAAATATGTATTAAGATTTAGATTTATTATAAACCAAAAGAACATGAATTGGGTTTTGACTTTTCGGCCTTGCAAACGGTGGGTTCCAATTGGGCTAAATAGACCGAGCCGTATTTCAAGAACAAAAAGGGCTCAGATTGGGAGTAAACACATCGATTTATACTCACAAGTGGGCATTTTTGCCCTGCTAAATCTGGAAAATAAATTAGGGTTTTTTCTTCTTCGCATATAAATTCATCAAACAAAGAACTTTAAACCTCATTTTGCAGCAACAGCCTCTGTTTCTCGTCTTGTACGCCTCCATCTTTATCTGGGTTTAAATTCAATTTTCATTGATCTAAATCTATCTGAATTTTATGTTTACTTGAATGTTCTGATAACCATGCATTTGCTTTTTTTTTTTCTCTTAAAATGTTAATATAAACATGATTGTTAGTGTTTCCCTAAGTACCAATAATTGAGATTGGATTTAGGGTTTTCTATAAAAGGTTTTTTTGATTCATTCTGGTTTTTGATTTAGTAATTTATTTACAGGGTATTGAAGTTGAAATAGAGTTAACTTTTCTTTATTTTTCTGGGCATTCTTTGTTTTTTGTTAATGAATATAAACTGTTGCTGAATTAGGTGATTTGAGGGTTTAGGGATTCTTGTTGGTTTAAGCAATTTGCAAAGATGCAGAACGAAGAGGGTCAAAACATGGATCTTTACATCCCCAGGAAATGGTATTTATTCTGACGGACAACTCTGTTTCATAATGTTTGTTCTTTTACCTTGCTTATGTTTGAAGCTTATATGTATGATGTTTTTGTTTCAGTTCGGCCACTAATAGGCTGATCACCTCGAAGGATCATGCCTCTGTTCAGATTAATGTCGGACACTTGGACGAGCTCGGCAGATACACTGGAACATTCTCCACTTTTGCTCTTTGTGGCTTTGTCCGTGCCCAGGTCTGTGTTGGGTCTCTACTAGCCAATTTAGTTGTTTTGGGCTGTTGCTTGGTCCCTATGGTTGTTGCTCTTAACTCTTGATTATTATTTTTGCGATGTTTTATTGTTGTTTTATGTGATATTTTGAGTGTTCTTTCGTATATTTAGAAGATCATATGCTTGTAATCATTTCAGATACGGTGTAGGACATTTTTTTTTGCTGTTGTTGGATGTTTTTAACTGATAGATGATGGAGGAGCTAGATTCTATGCTAATCTTTCTTCTTTATGATGAAGTTGAGTTGTGTCTTAAGTATTTAATTTGTCCATGTTTGCAGGGTGATGCTGACAGTGCTCTTGATAGGCTTTGGCAGAAGAAGAAAGCTGAAGTCCGTCAGCAGTAGTGGGTTTCACCTTTTAGTACTAAAATGCTCTCTGAATTTTGAAGGGAAAAATGTTCATGTCAATAATCATTTGAACTCTAAGTTTGTTTTTTAGGACATTTTTTTGAACTTGGTTGGATTGTTTTATGATGTTAGATGACCCAGTTTGCTTGCATTGAATCAAACTGTCTTTTTGTTTCCCCGATACATTCTTTGCTTTTTGAAAGATTAAATCTCAATACTCGGAGGTGTTGATAGTTGTGACTCGATCGAAATGTTAAGGTTTCCATTGTTCCAATTCATGACCATGTGGATAGAACATTACACTTTCCTGCAATCACTATTTAATACTAAAATGCTATCTGAATTTTGAAGGGAAAACATGTTTAGATAAACCCCATTCACCACCGAACGGACTATTTTAATTCAAGTCAGCAGCTTGTTGGCGAGCGCCTTTTTGTCAGATAAGGAGTTCAATTCCCGTTGTTCGATTCATTGATTTTTTGAATCTTCTGTTGCAGTTCCGCAACATCAACCTGTTGATAAATTAAAAGAAACATTTTGTTCAAAAATAAATAAATTGAAAAATATTAAGCATTTAAATATGTTTGATTTTACGCGGACAAGTTTTTATTGGAATGTAGACTATGATACCCTATAAAAAAAACTATACCTTGTGTACTTATTTTATATGAAGCCCGAACTATTCAATCAGACCACCAAACTTATTAAATTGACTTATTTTGACCACGAGACGAAAATTTGTAAAATTACACATTTAGTCCATGTTATTTACCTAGAATATTAATTTGGTTTTAATTTTAATTTAATTAATTAAAATTCACCCGATTGGACAATTTATTTTAATTTTTAATTTAATTTATTTAATATATTTTTTTTTATCAAAAGGTAACATGATCGTTAAAAATTGGTGTTTTTTAACTGGGACCAAAACGTAAAAATTCAATTCATTATCGGGAAGGGAAAAAAAAATCAATTTATTTTGTTAATTTATTTTTAGTGGATTTTTATATAATTTATTTTATTGCTTTTCTTTTGCTAAAAAGAAATTTTATGATTGAAAAGCATATATATAATTATTCTTAGGTCATTTGGGATGTATAAAAAAGATGAATTGGGCTAAACTCTTGTCAAGGTTTTGGTAGAAAATTAAAATATTTTAAATATATTTAAAGTATAGTTAAAGCAACATTTAAAATGAAAACAAATTTATGGTTTTTATATTTTTAGATTAAATTGAATGTTTTGAGCCTCTGCATTTAGTTCTTGTTTTAGCTGGACAGAATAATTTAAAATTATTTTTAATTTAATTAATAATTTTAGTTTTTTATTAAATATTTTTGATTGATTATATATTAAAATTTAAATATATATTTTTTAATATAATCAATGAAATATAGATTCCCTTTTGTTCAATTTTATTTTTTTATTGATTATATTTTAAAAATATAATATTAAAATTTATATTATATTAAAAGAAATTTTTATTAAATATATACATTTTAATTATAATCATCTATTAAGATATTAATAAAAAATTAAAATTTTTAATTAGGGAAAATTGAAAAAACGTTTTAATATTATCATGGGAAATTATTAAACTAAATGCGAAAAAAACTTTCAATTTGATTTAAAATATAAAAACCATAAATTATTTGTTTTCATTTTAAATCTTGCTTTAACTATTAAATTTTTTTTTTTTAATTTTCGTTTTCAAAAATTTTTCTTAATTTATAAATTAAATAATATTGAACATTTAAGTATGTTTGATTTCACGTTTTTTGTATTATATTAATAACATTTTAATCGAACTAAACTCAATCGGTTTATATTAGTTTCTAAAATGCATGTTTATCTTATATTTTCATGTCCAAGTATGTATGGAATATGAATAGTTAAGAAAAATCTAATCATGACACTATGAATGAAATAAATTGCATTGTGAGAGTCACATCGTAATAGACTTTAATAGATTAATTTTAATTAATTAAATTAAAATTAGGACCAATAGTTATAAAAAAAATCAAAATAAACATGAAAAAAAAATTATAAAACCAAACCGTTTGACACATCAATTTTGTAGTACTTTGATTCTGCACTTGATTACCAATAATCAAGCATTCATGTGTTTTCAAGAAAACAGGTTAACCAATGTGACATGAATTTCCTCAAAATTTTCTGCAGAAATGACCAATAGCTAAACTCGCCAAGTTTAGTGGTTAATAAGATCATATAATAAAGCTACAAATATATATTCAACAACAAAATCATCAAATTCTGAGCTATATCCAGTTAGGCCAAGCTTATGAACCCTAACTCTAGAAAGTGAATTATACATGCACTTCTCCCATTTCCAGACAAAATTAGTCTAAATCAAATCAGACAGTTAATTTTTATACACTTCTCCCATTTCCAGACAAAATTAGTCTAAATCAAATCAGATTCCATATCGTTGGCTGAATTGCAGATACAGTACTGAAAAGAAATCTTACCAAAGTTAGATTATATTATTTCTAGAACTAAAGGCCTAAAAAAAGTTCCAACAATCTAGGGTTTATGCCTTTTTCCCTTATGGATGGAACCCTAGCTATCTTATAATAATATTGTAAACCCTTGATGTATGTGACTGAGTGAAAGGTTTGGACAGCTACTATTCTAAGCATCTTTTGCTGTAACAGGCAACTAGGCTTGATAAGCAGATATCCTTTATTCTAATTAATATATTAATATGTGATAAATTTTAATTAATGTCAAATTGTTATATGGCACATGGGGATGTTTCTTGCTTTCAGAAAAAAAGGGGTGGAATTTGATTGTGCTGCTTTACAGTCTAGCTAAATTTTGAACTTCTTTATATCATTGTTTTTGGCTGAGGCTTGCTTAGAACATCACTCTTGAAGCTTTAGCCGGCGACTAAGTAGGGATGGACACATGATTTTATTTTAGATGTGCGGATTCTATTATACTTAGTAAAACTATATGATAATTTGAAATTCCAGGGTACAAGATTAGAACATCAATATAAAATACAAAGAAAATTTCTAAAATATATAGGAATTTGAAAATTTTAGGGTTTTGTGTCTGCCCCTAGTATCCCTCGGCGTACCCCTTTGACTAAGTACTATCCTTGAACTGTATCCAAGAAAAAAGAACTAATTGTTAGATATTTCAATAAGTTTGGGTTCGTCCTAGTGTTTTGCTCTGAATGCATGAATGAAAAATTTGGACAATCTTAATATAGAAATGTCCTTTGTTGAGTGGGAACTGTTAAGAGGTGATGGAAACATCATTGATATCTGCTGAAAATCAAACTCTGAAGGCTAAGACTGGTTGCAGAGAACTTTTTCAAGTTTAGTAGGAATAGTTAGTGGAGCCAAACTATAAATTTGATGCATTTTGTTGATACACTAAGTGTAAGTACCCCACAAGAATCCCCACATTGCAATAACCAGTCATTTTAAATGTAAATATCTGCCAAAAGGTACTAAATATGGATTAGATATGGCCTCATATGTCACTTCTAGATTAAGGGTTAACATCTAAAGTTGATCAAAACCTAACAAAACTGAATTCATAAGAAAAAGGAACTCTTTGCACAGCCAAATAGAGTTGAAAAACCTTAATTTAACTCATGATTTATGAGGTAACCATACACTAATAAAGTTTATGAATCAATCAATTCTTTTTTTGGTATACTGCTATTTTGTTTGAAATATCTTCCACTTGTTTGGAATAATATAGTACATAAATCATTTTAAGTATAGTGAGATATTTAGAGAGCACAAAATGGTTAAGAAATGGAGATTATTTGTGTATAGTTGAAGCCATTTGAGGTGATAGTGGAGGGGGGGGGGGCATAATTATGTCTTTTTAGGGTTTGGGTTTTTTTTTCTTGGAAAACCTGCAAATGATCTGTAGATATGGCAAGGTTTAATGTAAAAAATAGCCCTCTTGATCACTTTTGCTTGAACTTTGATTGGTCAGTCAGTGTATAGCTCAAATGGCTTAGAATTTTGGGAATTCTATATTAGGTGCCTAATCCAGATTGATTGGATTAAGGATAATGCTGAACATTAGCTAGTAAAGTTGAAATAAAATGTTATTTCACTTGGAATTGTTTTATTCCCAAGTTATGTTCACTTCAGCTAATTGTGGTGAAAGTTCGAAGGTTTCTTGAGAATTTTTCTGTTAATTTATATTCATGTTTAGACAGTATAAATTTAGGAACTTATCCATTTATAAATTTTTTATGACAAAAGTATTATATTTTAAAGGGTTAAATTTATTATATATGTTATTTAAATTTTGATAAAAAACTTTGTAATTTTTTTTACACAACCATTCTATAAAATTTAAAACCTAAATCTCAAACGAACACAAACAAGAAATTATCTAAACTTTAGTTGTTAAACTCATTTGTTCGGTAAAAATTAAATGAATGAATTCTATATCCTACACCCTAAACCCCCAAACCCTAACCTAATTAGCTAAAGTTGAAATAAAATGTTAAAATTGAAGTGTTTTATATCCTTTATGCTATAAATTAATTATGGTGAAAGTTTGAAGGTTTCTTGAGAATTTTTCTGGTAAAACCACCTAATGGCAAGCTATTGGGACAATATCTAATGTTTAAACAGTATTAGGAACTTGTCAAAATTGATTAGGGTTAAGTATACTTATTATTCTCCTATTAAAATAGTTGTTAAAAACATATGTGAGGTACACACATACATGTATATCAGATTAAAATAGGGTTTAATGTTATTTCACGTTTTTTAGATCTTTGATGATATTAGATAAAGAGATATTTTGATACATGTAGGTTAAAATTTAATTTAAGGTTTATATTTAGAGTTAAAATTTAAAACCTAAAGGTTTGGAATTTAAACATTAAACCCTAAATTTTAAACTCTAAATTATAATATAAATTAATGTTCCAATCTTTCAGATCTTTAATGACATTAGATAAATTAAGAACCTCTAAGACACAGATAATCAAGGAACGTAGAAATAGGTATTTTGATGATTAAATTTAGTATTTGTTCAATAAATAAAGAGGTGAAGTAAATGAATAAAGCAAGAGAACTTATATATATATAAGATACATATATGTATATAGGTATTAAAATATTAATTTTAAAATTTTAGACTAATTATTCATTGATAATCAAGTGAATATCACGCGCATAATCATTTTAAAACTCATATGTCATCAAATGGTTTTGTTACATCTTCGTTATATATATTTGTTTATATGCGGACTAGAAAGAGCAACGTGTCTAAGCTTGAGAGCATCGAAGTTCAATCATCATTTGATATTTTTCAGTAGGAAGCAATATGGTAGATGAACAAGAGAGATTGCTGCCAATTGCCAACGTGGGTAGGATCATGAAGCAAATCCTTCCACCAAGTGCCAAGGTTTCAAAAGAGGCCAAACAAACAATGCAGGAATGTGCAACGGAGTTTATAAGCTTTGTCACTGGCGAGGCATCCGACAAGTGTCGCAAAGAGAATCGCAAGACGGTCAATGGAGACGACATCTGTTGGGCGCTGAGTGCTCTAGGGTTTGACAACCAAGCTGATGCCATTGTCAGGTATTTACATAAGTTTAGGGTAACTGAAAGAGACAAAGCAGCCCAAAACAAAGCTTCCTGCAGCAGAAACTCCCAAGAAAAAGATGAAGAAGAAGAAGAATCTTCAGACCAACAAGCTGAAGCTCCATCCAGCTCCAAACTCCAAGTGCTAGAGTTTAGTCATTAGTGTTAATAATGGAGATAAAGGCTTGAAACATATACATATATGTATATATATATGTAGTGAGTTTAGTTCTTCTCTTTCTCTCTCTGATTCCCTAGATTTGGCTGTAAAGGGAAAGGGAAACTTCTGTTAAGTTAATTGTGAAATGAATGATTAGTATTTTTCTTGTTACATTTTTATTTAGCTAGAAATGGGGCTTTAGAGGAATTTTTTGGTGTTTTCTTTATTTGTACTTAAGTTTGATGCAGTTCAAGTTTGAGCTAGCTGAGTGCTTAGAGAAAGACTGCTGGATATTAATAAGTCATAGGATTTTATATATAAACATGTTACATTACATGCTACAACATTAGAGATAGATACATCAAAGTGAGAAAGCTGCAGATTTCTTTGAATTGGTAATGGGAATCATTCTCTCTTTTTAGACAGTGAAGAAACAATTTGGGAGCAAGCCAGAAATGAGATCAGAATCCAGTTAACAATGTAAACAAAGTTATATATATACCCCCAAACTTACATATATACATACATGTCGATAATATGATCCTATGTTTTTATCAAGTTCAGAATTTATCAGACTATATGCTTTCCTGCAATTGTTACTCTAAGGAGCAAGTTGTTTATCCTGCATGTTTTTCTCAAAAATGGAGCGGCAGATGATTAGTTCAGAAGATGCATTCGAATTCAAACTACAATCACAATTCATATCAGCTCTTTAATTAATTTTGGGTCTAAAGTTTCAATCCTTTCTCTGCAGTCATATTTCGGATCATATCTGCAGCTAGTCCATTGCCTTATTCTCAAAGGAAGAAGTGAAAGGTGCACGTTGCAGTTCATCATTGACATCATTTCTCCACTACATTCTTGATGAACACAAGAGCCCTAGCACATTTTCCCATTTCTTTTAAACTTGAAGTTTTCAGTAAATCCGGACTCGAAACAACGAATGCCCTTTCTGGATATCTGTGTTAGCAAGCACTGTTACCATGTTCTAAATAAATGGTGTGCTCCCTGAACCCTAGAAACGGGGGACCACTGGAACTGTTGCTTCACAGTACATGAGTAAATGTGAAAAAAATGCACTTTAAATCTTTAAGCATGTTTTGTTTTTTCCTTTTTTACCATATATACAAATGGTTCAGCCAGTTTTCCCATAAAAAAAGATGGTGGTTTGAACCCTAATTAAAAAACCTAGAATATCTGTCAAGGCCTTAGGGCATCAATCCTAGGGCTTTGCTAAGCTATTGGGACCACTTCTCAACTATGGTATGTTGCCCTCTTTTTCCATCCAACTCAAAATGTTTCCCCTTCAAAGAAGAAAGAATAATACAGGAGACAAAATCTGATTAAATCTCAAACTTCTGTGTGATGGACTTCCTTTACATAGTGATTTTGAAGACCTCAAAACTTTGAGTCTTAACCATGCCAATGTACTAATCTGCAGCAGTACTATTCTTGACAGGATGGTTTTGAAAACCTCAAAACTCGGGGACCAACTGAATCAATGAGGTACCATGAGACATTTTCTTGATACAATGATTCAAGGATAAATGTTTGTTGCCGCTGGCTCCGACCATGGAATTGCGGTCTTGAGCTCCACCATGACCTGAACTCCTGAAAAGACTGCACCCCTTGTTAGTGAGTGCTGACCGGAACTTCGGCAATGGTGAACAGCAATAAATTAAGGCAACCTGGCGTCATAATGGCATTGATGCGCCCGTTTTCCTGGACAGAAAGCAAGAGGATCATGAACAGTCCATGTGAGCTTCAGTAACTTAGCGTAGACAAGTGCACCATTCTTGCAAGTTGCAATGTGCCTTATGAGGCATTGCAAGAGATGCATTGATCTTATTAAAATTTCAATATTATATATGATCAATGAGAAATGATGATGGTACAAAACACTAAGAAATTAAGAATGGTTCAAGAATATGTTTTGCAGGTAAAAAACTGTAATGACATAAGAATGGTTTTAGAATATGCATGCATAGATATTGATTTGCTTCATGCATAACACGGATACTTCAGTACCTGTATTTTAATCAATGAATTTGAATCAACAAGAAACGGTGTAGCTTTCAATCAAAGCCAATGACAGGTAAATCTTTACGTGGCTAGTTTAACTAATTAGTCCTAGTTTCTGAAAATGACTGTTCAACAACTTAAAGGTTACGAAGATAAAGGTATATGTACGAGTAAATATCCGACTACCATTGAAAGAATTAGCAAAACCAGCTAAAGCTCAATATGCAAGAAGTAACAAGTCTACAAAATAGTAGACACCCTTATTTGAACTTTTATGTCATTTAAAAGTCAGGATAAATTTATTATAAAAAATAGGATAAATTACTATGACTCATCTACATATTGGTGATAATTTAATTATATTTCCTTAACTATTGAGATTTATATTATATAAACTATCCACTTATTAATGATATACACAATTTACAAACTTAAAGACCCACACAAAATTAAATTGTTGCGGAATATTACATTAAATATTTACGATAAACGGTTATTTATTTTTAGGACTTTTAAAAATTTTAAGTGATGTAACAATTTGTGATGCACCAATGACACGCATATGAAAAGTAACCCATCTAACTAAACAATTGGACAAAAGAAGGTCACGCAACCTACAATAAATAGGGCTCAAAACCCAACTTTTATTAACTGAAGATTGGGACAAGCAGAGTGCCTAGCTGGCTATACTAAAAAGACAGGAGTCTAAGCCTAAGAACTGATTCCTGTGAGCTCATTTCTCTTTTAGAAGCCTAGAATCATTTGGCAGGTAAGATACTAGGCCACCATCTCATTTACATGTGATTTGGGCTAAGCAGCCTAAGTTCCATTTTATTTAGCCCAAAAAACAAGTATTGTTGGTACTTGATGACCAATTTTCAGCACCTTAATTGCTTTTGGGGTTTAATAGAGCACCCATAAACCACCATAGAAGAACATTGAACTGAGAAGAGAACATATTTACTATCCTGTTGTTTTGTAAATCATGTATAAATCCATCCCTTCAACCTATGTTACCCAAAGTTGAAGGCAAGTGTGGATACGTATATGTATCCAGCATGAGTAAGTTCAATTTTTATGAACTTTTTCAAAGATTTGGAGATTTATATCTCGTACTCATACCAAATATGTGTTGGAGATGAACATTTTAGGGAAAATAAAGAGCCCAGATAACAAATGCTAATGACTAATGACATATAGAGGCTCTTGAAAAACAAAACCTTATGTCAACTATTTCACAATACAATTTCATTAACAATGTCCTCGAGGGTAAAGAAATTTTTCTTTACAAAATAGGATTTCCTTAAGAGGAAAAAATTGGAAATCACCAGATTCATATACTAACAATGGATAACTTATGTTTTTTTTATCCTTAATATTCCAATTATCAGAAGGATCATGCAAAAATCATTGATGCAAACTTTGAAAAGAATCAACTACTGTGATAGATGCAAGCTTCTACACATCCCCACCATCATAAATATCTGGTCCTACCTAATAACCAATTATAACCATTGGAGTATAAGAACTTACATTCAAACTACATGAATCCATATCTTCAAAATGCTTCTTTAGAGTATTCAAAAGTATTCGGATAATATTCATCATTTGATAAAACCATCCCTTTTAATTTTGAGATGGATTTTAGGGAGGTTTAAAGAAAACTAGATGTTGCAAATTTATAATTCAGTGTATAGGGTTTAAGGTTTCAGGTTTACAAAAGCAGGTTAGGAATTTAAGATTTGAGTTTTATGGAAAAAAACAAACATCCAAATTATAACCAGATATATTATTTTACCCTTATTTGAGTTAGAAACCAGTTCAAATATAATTAATCAGGTTTTGGCATTTGGCCAAAACAAACATCCAAGTTTCATATTTATTTTTAAACACACCAACAGTTTGAGATCAGTTCAATGTTAATCTTTTTTTTTTCATAGTTTTATTTTGTTATTGACACGTATCAAATTCCAAACATATCCAAACCAGTGTCTGACACTCCAAGAACCCTCAGAATATATGGAAGAACTTATAAAGAAGTGAACATACTTGTGTGAAAACATATGCTGACACCCAAAACTCATACCTTCCTATATTACCATTTAATCATAATTCAAATTCTCTAGGTAAATTTATAGCTTATATTGAAGCTCCCAAAAAGAAAGGCATACAAAACTATAGCATGCATCTTAAAATGGGCTGATGATGATGAAATGAAGAGAGCTGAAACATTGATTCTACATCCTAGTTTGATAGCTCCAATTAGCAACAAATAAATTAATGAAGAAAAGAGCTGAAAACACACATAAATAATATAAGTTTTCATCAAAAAAGCTTTTCAATTTTATGAACTCAAAAAGAATGAAGTTCATCAACAATCAACAATTCAGCATTCAAAAGAAATTTTATTAACTCAAAAAGAATGAAGTTCATCAATTATCAACAATTTTATTAACCCAACATCTAAAGAATTGCATGTTATGTTTTCATTGAATATAAAGATGACTGATAATTACATTAAAAGAAGCAGGCTGTTAAGGTAAAAGAAAGATAAGTAGGAAAATAACCTGTTTTGATGGTTTCAAAGCCTGAAAGTCTACAGGAAGCTAAATTCTTTGCGTTGTCTACCCTGAATAAAAAAGTGAAGAAAAAAATCAGACATTCAACCCATAAAATCAATAAACTCATCCAGAAAAGATTAATTTTTTTTTTCTAGAAATATTTAGCTGATCACAACAATATTTTGAGGGAGAGAATTTTGATGAAAGATAGGGGTTTGGGAATTCAAGATGTTTCCAAATAAAGAACGAATAAGATAAAAACGACAACGCCAATATGTGTAAAAAAAAATTGGGCTGCTTGTTTCTCTGTTTGAATTTGAAAGCAAACTCAACTGCTAGAACAAGACTGGGCTGAAACATAAAATCCAAATTCAATGTTGGGAACAAAAAGTTTGGATTTAATTTTTAAAACCTTGGGTTTTACTGGGTTTTCTGTCTTGACTGACTTAGGTCAACCAATCTACATATAAAACATCACATTGCCATTTGCTTCTTCTTCCTCCTCCTCTGCCGCCTGACGGTTTTTAGGCTTCTTGAAAAACATCTAGCGGCCAAGCCAAAATGGTCTGTTCAATCTCTTGCTTTGTTTCTTCTTCTTTATGTGCTTTTTTGTTTTTTTTTAATAATTGAACTTATTTCTGGATGTTTGGGATTTTTAGGTTCTCCAAAACGATGTCGATTTGTTGAATCCTCCAGCGGAGCTTGAGAAGAAGAAACACAAGCTCAAGCGTCTGGTGCAGTCCCCCAATTCTTTTTCATGGTAATTCGTTAAAGCCTTAATTGTTTCTGATCTAAATCTTATGTCTGCGCGTATAAATATGTTGGGGGGTCAACTTTGTTCTTTGTTTCTTTTTTTAAGGATGTCAAATGTCAAGGCTGCTTCAACATGTAAGTTCTTATATCTGTTTGAATTGTCTTATGATCTTTAAAATTTGTCTTAAATTTCCATATATTTGGTTGATCCTATTCGCTCACAATATTCGAATGTCCGGATATGAATCAAACACTTGTGTTCATTTTTTGTTTTTGTTTTGGACAGAACAACTGTGTTTAGCCACTCTCAAACCGTGGTGGTGTGTGGTAACTGTCAGACTGTTCTTTGCCAGCCGACCGGAGGTCGAGCGAGACTCACTGAGGGATGCTCTTTCAGGAAAAAGGGAGACTGATTTGCTACACAATGGCTTCTCTTTTCTGTTTTTGAAGATATTGGATTGAACATGGTTCATCTTGTCTTTGTTTTAGCTTCCAAGATATGTTAGAATTTGCAGCAATTTTTAAGGATTTGATTCTAAGTTTGTTACTTTATGGTTTTGATCAAGTATGGATGTTGTTAAAGTTAATGTTTTGAGTTGCTTTTGATTGGTTTCCGGATATAATGTCTTCTTAGCTCTATTTTTTTTTTTTTTGGGATAAGTTAAAAGCTTAAAAGTTGGTCTCGAACTCGTGGCCTTCGGCTCATATTGAATTTAAGCTAGGTCTGGTCTGAATAATATTATGTAGATAACGCTAGTTACAATCATTGTTCACACACTATCTTAAAGCACTAGATTGCGATACTGTTTGGAATTCCTCTGCCTGTGATCCCAACTTCACTTGTAGGATAAAGCAAAGTGTAGGGCAGATTAACAGGACCAACCCAATTCTTAAATCTCTTGTCATTGTTCATCTGCATAATTCTTTCCTCGATCCCCGAAAGTCTGCTCCCGAATTCCTTAAAAGCTGCTAACGGTGTTTCATCAGATGTCCATCCAGCTGTCTCTTTGTCCTAGATAAACCTCATCTGATGAATGCCGGGACAGAATTTCAATCAAAGCGATTCCGATCACTGTCTGCAGGAGAGCTGTGATTATTTTAAAGTAAACCTTTTCAGGATTTGATTCCAGTAAGGCATATTCGGGAGTGCCTTTCTCAGGCATGAACCTACGGGTTATGGTTGGGCGGTTGGGAGGGTAGCCTGCATAAGGATATTGGCCGAAGTTGGTGGCTGCATGGAGAGCTGAAGCCAGCCATATGATAATGGTGCATGAGTGTATGAGGTCTTCACGGGATTGCATATTAGGCCACCATGGTTCATCTTTCTTGTCACCGTGACCCTCTTCTCGAACTTCCTTCCACCAGGCTTGAAGCTCAGGATCTCGTTGAACCATCTCATCATTCTTGTAGTAAAATGAACAAAAATCTCGAACCCATTGTTCAATTGCAAACCAAATCTCCAATCCATCAACTGCATACGGGTAGTCTTCTATCAGTAGTCGAAGACCTGTTGGTGAATCCTTATCATCGACTGCAAGTCCTCTGAAAAAACGAAAATGGAATCAACATGCTATAGATTTATCAGACTAACTTGTCAAATTGTCTCTGAATTGATTATATTTACATTTTCTTCAGATCTGTGGGGAGGCCCTGGTCAAGAAAATTCCAATCCTCGTATATTGCTGACGACATTTCCATGGAATATTTTGAAGGGTAAACTGTGAACTCTAGTAATCCACCTGCATTAATGAGAATGCTCCGGGCCATTGCATTAGTATACATCGTGTCACGGAAGTGAGGTTGAAGAAGCTTATGAATAGGATGAACCGCACTAAGCTAAGTATGAGTTTTCAACCTGCAATCTAATTGTTATAACCATAATACCAAATGCATAAACCCCGCTCTTATCAAATTCAAAGCTAAGCTAACAAATGCTAGATATCAATTACCAATGGGTTATGAGCTCATGAACACCGGAATCATTTACGGCTATGTAAGTTTTAGCAAGCAGACATATGGAACCTTCAACTCCATTTTGTGCAGGTGTATAAACCTTGCTCACAGCACCATATTGATCCCCGTTTGAATGTGGCAAACTCAATTCAATCGCCAATGGCTTCAAAGTCCCATCATCCCTCAGAAACAACAGTCCTAGATGCATAAATCTTGGTCGAAGTTGAGTTTATCTTTCTGAGATATGGCATTAATGAATCGTGATGATCCAATATGAACAACCTGTTGGTCTCTAGTGCCTGTTCAGCCGGATCTTTTGTAATGCTTAACAACAAATCCTCAAGCACTAATCTATTAGCTATTCTTTTGAATGAAACTACGACTCCTCATTTTTTTTTAAATTTTCGTGTTAAATATTAGTGTTGGACACATACAGATATCTAACACTTTATCTGATTCTGGGTGATATAGATTAAGAAATAGTATATACACAAAATGTTACCTTTCCTATGGTGAGTCCCTCTAAGTTGTGCTCTAGGTGTTCCTTTGTTATAGCACTGTTTTGATTACCATATATTTTGGGATCTAGATTGCTTGTTGGGGGAAATTCCTGTATTGAAAAAAAAAAAGTTATTTATATCCTGTTAACCATTGATATTGAGTGGAGGAAAACAAAGAAAATTTAAATTCTGAAGTAAAACTTTAATTCTTGATGATGATGATGATAAAATCAGAGTGATGTTGAAGCTTAAGTCAAGAAGACGAATGATAACAGGGTTTACGCCAGCAAGCATTTCTCTGGCAAATTCCTCATCAGTTCTCCATGCAGACGAATTCTCTGCTCGATTTCATTAATTAAAACATCAAATTAGCATTATTTACACACACACACATATAGACACACACCTTGAATGACTTTAGGCACGGGGAATTTGAGTAGCTGTTCGCCATCAGTCCGAAAAATTTGTTTGAGCAACTCCAAGGGAATGTTGTTGACAATATCATCAAGCAAAGTGCTACTGGGAATTTTAATTCCTCCATAGTAGAGATCAAGAACATCCTCAAAAGACTCGAATTCATTATTAGTTCTGCCAATTAGATCTTTTACCTCAGGTGGTATGGATTGAACTCCAGATTTTACGAAATAACTCAGAAAATCCGAAAACTTTAAACGTCCAAATCGTTCAACTCTCGGAACGTAAATGTCGAAGATCTTCGGAAGTGGTAATCTGCTCTCAGTGTTTGGATCTGTAATCCAAGGAACAACAAAACCCTGTTAGACTCGAAATATATCTAAACACAAGTTAAATGTACGAACAACTAGATGTCCGATGAAGAAATACTAAATGTAAATCAATCGTTAGAAGTTTGGAAGAACATGATCAATGTAATTTAAGAACCTGATTTTGTTGGTGGTCTGCTTGTTCTTCCTCTTCGGGGATATGGGTATTGAGCAGACCCACCGAGAACGGGTCGGGCATAGTCAGGACCCTTATCAGTATCTCCCAAATCATTATAATAAGCATAGTCATAAACATGGTCCCATTCTTGAAGCTCTCGTTTGCCATTCCCTCTCAATGTGTTGAGCTCTTCTTCTCTGTGTTTACGCAGTGCTTCCGGCATCTCATGTGGAAGGTATGTTTTAGAGGAAAAATATCAAACACTTGTTAGGCGTTACCAAAACACAACCATAAACTCGGAAATAAGGGTTGAAATTGAAACCAAGTATCTATTTTTACCTCGTTAGTAAAGAAGAGACGGGGTTTTTCATATTTCTGATCAGGATAAACCCAAGAATTGCAAACGAAGTGAATCCGGCCATGGCCTGGAACATTTTCGAGAGTGATGGATTTGAGGTAGAACTCAGTATGATGATTGTTTTTGATCAGTACAGCTCCAGGTTTTCCGATTTCTTCATCCCAATCAAAGTTGATCTGAATTCAGATTCCCCTGCTACCGGAGAAACGCCCGAAAACTCCAATGCTGCAAATATGATGGTTTCCCGAAAACTCCATTAGCTGCCAACTCAAATCAATAATCAGAGTCATTTACAAAACGGTAGTGAATTAGAAAGAGTTACGTCAATACCCGTAGCGGCGAATTTGGTGACAAAGTTTGTGGTCAACTTAATGTTTTTTAAAATTGAGAAAAATAAATTAAAAATTTTAAAAATTTTAAGAGTCTAATTAAAATATTTAATAATTTTAAGAGATTAATTGAGAACTTTTAAATTTATAGGGACATCATTATTTAAAAATAATTTAAAATTTAAAATATGAATTTTTAGAAAATTTATGGGATCAAATTAAAAATTTTAAAAATTAAAATCTAATTTTTCAAAATTTTGAGAAACATAGCCCTACTATTCTCCGCAAGCTTCCGCCACTCCGGATGGAGTGGAAGATAAGAGGTTTTAGAACCATTGGACGTGTGAAATGTGCCTAACGTAACCTAATGTCTCAAATTTGACATTTTGGAACTTTTTATTATTTTTTTGAGATTTTATGATTTAATATTTTAAAACTTTTAGATTTGTTTGAATATAATATAGTAGACTAATGTTCGCACTTCCCACCGATATAAATTTTATATTATCAGTTAATTAAATGATAACATATTATAAAAAAAACTATTTTATTTTATTTATTCCAAAGATTGTTTTATTTTTATTGAAAAAACATCTTTGTATCGATTGATAATGTATATACGCATTGTAACACATTTTATTTTCAAAATTGTGGATGGGATAATGATGAAACTGAGTTAGCAAAGGGATTTAATTGGTGTAATATTTAGATGTTGAGGGTTAAAATTTTAGAATTCAGATTAAATTACAATAATGTATAAAGGTTAAAGGTTAAATTTATTATTATACTAATACTATTATCCGTTATTAGGGGTGTTCATAACTGACCCAATGGGTACTTAAAAACCCAATAAGTCTAATATCACTACTATATTATTACTATTTTCAGCCTCCCTTCTACTTTATTAACTTGCGTTATGAGTTTATTAGACCTTTAAGTACCTATTGGGTCAGCTATGAACACCCTTACCCGTCACATGATTTTCTCTTCTAAAATTTATTGGTCAATAACTATTTTGTAACTTTCGATAACTCAAACGATCAATTACCGACCAATGTTTACCCAACTAGGTCTCGAAATTAGTTGAATTCCTAAACATCAAAATGGCATTGTTTTGTTATTCAAATTTTCAAATATTTGAATCGAATTACTTATTCGAATTGATAAAAGGAAAATACTTTGATTTTTACACAAGCCTTTTAATTTTAGGGTTTAAGGTTTAGGGGTTTAGTGTGTAGAGTGTAGAAATTAAAGTTAATGGTTAGAATTTAGAGTTAGGGTTTAGGGTTTAAGGTTTAGGGTTTAGGGTGTTAGGGTTTGAGATTTAGGTTTTAAATTTTATAGAATGATTGTGTAATTTTTTTTACACAGCTTGTGTATCAAAATATAAAATTTAGAACCTAAATCCCAAACCCTAGCACTCTAGAACCTAGAGCTTAAACCCTAAATCTTAACTCTAAATTCTAACCATAAACTTTAAATTCTACACCCTACACACTAAATCCTTAAACCCTAACTCTACCTCTAAATATATTTATTATAAATACAAAAAATATAACTAAAGAAAATACTATAATTTTTTATAAATATAATAATTTAAGCAGTCCGATTTCAAACGATTGTTTTTACAAGATTTATGTAAATTATTAAAAAATATAAACATATATTACTATATAATTATTGTATGACTATTAAAAAAAACTTTAATACAAAGGTAGTAAGTTTATACGTGTCTTTTAATTTTAGGGGTTTAGAATTTAAGTAAGTGTTTAGAATTTAGTGTATAGAGTTTAAGGTTTAGGGTTAGCTTTTTAGGGTTAAAGTTAGGAATTTCGGATTGGGTTTTTATAGCGTAAATACACAGACTTGTATAAAATTAATTTTACACAGCCTGTGTATCAAAGTTTTACCCTAAAAAAACACTATAAACTAATAACATAAGCAAGAATTGATTTTCCAAACATAATTTGAGGAATTGAAAAAAAAAGTGCGTCACCATTTGCTGCACTGATAAGCTGGAACGAAACCCTATTGCCTAACAATTCATCAACATCGTCGAGAAAAGATGCACCCAAATCTTTCAAGTCCAAAGCATTCTTTTTCATCAAACTAACTGTGCCCTTCACATTCTCCGATGTCTTGCCTCCGGCGGCGGCGGCGGCTTTGGGTAAATGGCTCAGCATCTTGAAGAGAGACGAAGACGATAACGGCGGCGGTGCTGGTGGAGAAAGGATATATTCGATCCTTTGGGTAAATTTATAGGGTGAAAATGAGAAGTTGTGAGGAGAGATTGGGAGCCTTGGGAAGTGATATTTATAGAGAAATTCTGGCGTTGCTAAGGGAAGCTCCATTGTTTTCCGTTCATATGGGAGGTTTTGTTTTGTTTTGTTTTCCTTTTAATCAAAGACCGATGAGTTGAGAATTTAAAGCACTTTCCAGTTTCCAGAACCTAAGCTAGTCGACGCTGTTAGACACCCTTGTCACACTGGATCATCTACGTGTAAATTACTTAACGTCTTCATAATTATTATGACAAAGACGAGTACAACATTTTAGTCCAAAAAAAAACACGAGTACAACATAAACCATAACACGATATTGTTCAAAAAATAATTACTACATAAATTGATATTTATCCTCTTGTCGTTTTTTTAATTTTTTTTTATTCTTATCTTTAGTTTTCGATAAGAAATTTTTTGTTTTAATTTTTTTCGCACATTTGATTATATTTATTTCATCTGTTTTTATGACATGATTTTATCTATATAATGATACAATTTTTTCTGTATTGTGACACAATTTTCATCTATCTCATTTGTGCTAGTTTTGTATTATGTTCAAGTTATCTTTTATTTTTTCTGAATAAGTTTTTGATAGACATAATCTCCAAGTTTCTCTTTAATGAAATTCAACTCTTGTTTAAAAAATAATATCTTAATTTGATTTCAATATTCAATTAGGTATTTGAACGTGACTTCGGAGTTTAATTTGGTATCTAAACTTTTTTTTTAATTCAACTAAGTACTCGAACTTCACTTCAAATGTAGCACTGCCTACTTAATATGAACATACAGTCGATCAATAGATGTTACATTTCGGATTCAGAACAATATTAAATGAAATCAAACTTAGAACACATCATAAGAGAAACTTAAGGGACAAAACTATGATCGGGAGTTAAGGTAAAACATAAATATTGAAAAGTCAGGGTTAATTTATTTTTTAAAAAATTATATAAAACATAAGGTAAAAAAAATTCTCTTGCACTGGCCCAGAATCTAAGTAGGTTTGTCATTGCATGTAGCCCTGGTCGTTTTGATATCCCTCATATTTTTTTCAAGACTTTATGCTCTAGAGTTCGATCATTAGTAAGTGTGGACTTTTAATTTTAATTTTTTAGTTGTTTTTACACTTTTATCGTAACAAAATCATTATTAAATTTAATATTTTTAATAAACAGAATAAACAAACCATAATTTATATGATTTATAATCAAGAATTGAATAATCAAAAACTGTTGACTAACCAATATAATTGACTACCCCTATCGAACCCTTATGTGATCTTGGTTAGGTTGTGCGCACACACCTACCTAAACGTCATGTGAAATTGGAGAGGTGCGAATGTAAGATCTTGTTGTGTCATACAGGAGAAAAATGTTAAGTGGTGTGATTTATTTGTTTTTTTTACCCTTTAATAATGCACATATATCTTGCAGACAAAGTTGTTTACTTGTTTCAATAATAATAATAATAATAATATCTCAATACACAAATCAAAGTATATTATGAACTAACAACCGATTGGTTTAGCGGGATGAAACATTGGATTCTTTAAACAAGGCTATAAGTTCGAACATTGACGTTGTGAATAAAGAAAACTGAGTTAAATGAGTTGTCTCGATATTAAACTTCTACAAAATACAATCTGAATTAGTCGATCAATAAATTACCAGGAAAAAAGTTTCACTTACTTTAAAAACATTTAAGAAGCAAGGAATAGTTAAACAAGACTCACGGGATTTTTAGACTTTAGCCCAATGAGTAATAGAATAAGCTTCGTAGTGTCACGGGGCTAGACTTCTGAACCAGCCCGACGTGCGGCCTTAGTCGAGTCATTAAGACAAACGACTAAGTAAGCCTGAATCCTCAACCCGAAAGATCGAATTCTGAAGGCACCGAAGAACGCAAGATCGTTCTTAGCGGAAGCAAACTATGAGATCGGCTACGAAGAACTCTAAAAGAATGAGAAGAACAAGAGAAAAACAACTCAGAGAATTTAGAGTGAATGCGCTCTCTATTACTCAAGAATAGATGAAAGAATGGATGATTACAACTGAGGTGGGGAGGCCTCTATTTATAGTTGAGTCCCCTCTAATCCGACGGTCCCTACTGATTTACATCAACGACCTAGATACAACTCTACCAACCACAAGGCATAATGCCAAGAATATCCCTTAGCTATCTATGGAAAGAATCTCCTATGTTCACATAGGTGTGGATGGATAAGCCTTCTTGGATCTTCCCACGGATCGGGCCAGTCTGGTGGTCTCTTCAAGCCCAAAGTGTGCCTCAGAACCTCATGGACACCTTGATGTGCACCCTGTGGTGCCAATGACTCGGACCTGGGTTCACGGCCCGTGACATTCTCCCCCACCAAACTCGGCGACGCCCTCGTCACTACTCCGGGATGAAGTCGGCAACGATCCTGGGACCTCCTTGGCACCTTAGCTTTCTCCCAACTCTGAATCGGGCTTGGTTGTCCCCCCCATAAGGACCGCTCTTCCCATAAAGAGCACCTGACTCGTGCTGGGTTGTCCACCCATATGAACTCCTCGCTTTGGTTGCCGCCGCCATGTAACATCGCTCGTTGAACCACCTCGCACATCTCGGCCGTAGGAACTCTTTCCTAGTAGTTGGGATTTGTCTCCACTTGGATCACCATGACCCTCGAACAAAGGTTTGGATGACGCCTTTGAACTTTCACCATTTGATGGGTTAGGTTTTCTGCTGCCTACACCCAACAAACCGGACAAATCAAAACCAAAAACACAAAGATTGTGTTCGAGATGTACCTTCTTCGGGATGAACTCCCTCGTGTTCACTCTAAAATGCATCGGCCCTTCTACATCCTTGAAGTCTGACGCCCCATTTTGTATTGCCACTTCTTTCTCCACGAAGTTCAATGCACCTTCCACCTTTCCCAACGGTGGCTCTTCACATAATGAATCGAGCTTCAAAGCCTCGCTCTCTTCGGGATCATCCTGTACCTTGGACTGCTTGACTCTATGTGGGCAATCACGCCAACGATGTGGCTCCATGCAATGAAAACACTTCTATTGCACTTTCTCCTCCCTCGACTTGACTCTGTCGGGGAAATCGAGCCAACTGTGTGGCCCCTTACAACGAAGACACTTTCGCTGCACCTCCGGCTTGACCGTTGTGGACGAAACAATCATGCCAGCTCTAGCTTCCCTTTTCACAGACTCATCGTTTACCTTGATGGCTGAAAGGTCGGCTTCCTTGGAACAATCCTTTGACCCATGTTCGTCGTCACAATAGAAGCACCTTCGTGGCTTCATTTCCCATGGTCGGACTAGCATCCTGGGCTTGTTCCACCTCGATGGCTTTTCCCCGCCATGCGAAGTCCCATCCATCTTTGTCGAAGCATGCACCTTGGCTTCAACCGCATCACTCCGTCCCTCCACTTTGTTCGTCATGCCTGATATGCCTTCTACTCCCCCCTCCTCGAGGCTCTCCCTGGCACTCATGAGGCTTTTCCTCTGGAACCTGGTGGTTTCGAACTTGGCCCATATCTTCTCACACGACGCCACAAAGTTTCTACACCTCTTGGTCCTTCCTTCGACAGCCTGGGCCTCGTCACCCATCTACGCTGCAACGTTTCCTCCTTTCATTGTCGCCATCTCCAGCAATGCCTTCCACGAGCACTCGATTCACCAACCGTGGCTACGAACCGTGGGCTCTGATACCAACTGTCACGGGGCTAGACTTTTGAACCAGCCCGACGTGCGACCTTAGTCGAGTCCTTAAGCCAAATGACTAAGTAAGCCTGAATTCTCGACCCGAAATATCAAATTCTGAAGGCACCGAAGAACGCAAGATCGTTCTTAGAGGAAGCAAACTATGAGATCGGCTACGAAGAACTCTGAAAGAACGCGAAGAACAAGAGAATAACAACTCAGAGAATTTAGAGTGAATGCGCTCTCTATTACTCAAGAATAGATGAAAGAATTGATGATTACAACTGAGGTGTGGAGACCTCTATTTATAGTTGAGTCCCCTCTAATCCGACGGTCCCTACTGATTTACATCAACGGCCTAGATACAACTCTACCAACCACAAGGCATAATGCCAAGAATATTCCTTAGCTATCTATGGAAAGAATCACCTATGTTCACATAGGTGTGGATGGATAAGTCTTCTTGGATCTTCCCACGGATCGGGCCAGTCTGGTGGTCTCTTCAAGCCCAAAGTGTGCCTCAGAACCTCATGGACACCTTGGTGTGCACCCTGTGGTGCCAATGACTCGGACCTGGGTTCACGGCCCGTGACATTCTCCCCCACCAAACTCGGCGACGCCCTCATCGCTACTCCGGGATGAAGTCGGCAACGATCTTGGGACCTCCTTGGCACCTTAGCTTTCTCCCAACTCTGAATCGGGCTTGGTTGTCCCCCCATAAGGACCGCTCTTCCCATAAAGAGCACCTGACTCGTTCTGGGTTGTCCACCCATATGGACTCCTCGCTTTGGTTGGCGCCGCCATGTAACATCGCTCGTCGAACCACCTCGCACATCTCAGCCGAAGGAACTCTTTCCTAGTAGCTTGAATTTGTCTCCACTTGGATCACCATGACCCTCGAACAAAGGTTTGGATGCCGCCTTTGAGCTTTCACCATTTGATGGGTTAGGTTTTTTGCTGCCTACACCCAACAAACCGGACAAATCAAAACCAAAAGCACAAAGATTGTGTTCGAGATGTACCTTCTTCGGGATGAACTCCCTCGCGTTCACTCTAAAATGCATCGGCCCTTCTACATCCTTGAAGTCTGATGCCCCATTTTGCATTGCCACTTCTTTCTCCACGAAGTTCAATGCACCATCCACCTTGCCCAACGGTGGCTCTTCACATAATGAATCGAGCTTCAAAGCCTCGCTCTCTTCGGGATCATCTTGTACCTTGGACTGCTTGACTCTATGTGGGCAATCACGCCAACGATGTGGCTCCATGCAATGAAAACACTTCCATTACACTTTCTCCTCCCTCGACTGATTTTGTATCTTACATAGGAATCTCTCTGATGTATTATGCGAAGCGGTATCAAACCGACAAGTTCTTTCCTTATAACAGGGCCTAGGAACAAAAAACCTGCAGTCATTCATTGCACAATTTGTCTACTTCTATGGATATAGCTACTTCAAAAGACTGTACCTAGAAAAGAGTGGTTTCAAGTCGATTGGAACGAAATCAAATTTGATTCTTGCAGCTACAGCAGGGGCTTGTACTGCTATTGTCACTCAGGTGAGACATCATTTGGCAAGTCTAAGTTTCCGTTTTGAAGATATAACCTATCCAAGTCCTATCCATGTAAGCAAAAGTTGTATCTGTCGATTGCGTAGTACATTGAGATTGAATTTTATGATGTAAACTATGGAATCCTCTCCTACTATGTGCAATTGGGAGACTACCATAGTACCATCTATGTTTTCTACTGTCTTGGCAGAATTCCGTATGGAATCCTTTCCTTCCATGTGATGGCTGTAAAGACTACAGACGGGTTGTATCAGAAAGAGAATGTATTTTTTCTCTTTTTGACTATTCCCATCGAAAATGTTGAAATGAATAGAAGATGAAACGTTTCATGCCATTGAACATTATAATGCAATTATAGATCCCGAGTATGGTATTAATTTAGCAAACCAAAGGGTATGACTTTTCTCTGATAATGATGTTGTGCCATTACGGTTTCAGGTATCTTACTTTATCATGTAGTACAATATTGCATAATTTAATTTGGAGTTTGATGTTGAATACCATTTATCATTTTGTAGCCCCTGGATACAGCCGCCTCAAGGATGCAGACAAGTGCCTTTGGGAAATCGAAAGGGCTCTGAAAGACCCTCACGGAAGGCACCTTGAGTGATGCATTCGATGGCCTTGGCATCTCTCTTTTGCTGACCTCCAACCCCGCAATTCAGGTTCTACACTGTTGCCTCGAAACTTAATATTTAAATCTTTCTCATTACCTTCATTAAAACTAAGGCTAGAAATACGTTAAAACTGCAGTATACAGTTTTCGATCAACTAAAACAACGACTACTTGAGCAAAAATCAAAGAAAGCAGACCATGGTTCATCCCCTGTAGTTCTATCTGCCTTCACGGCTTTCATGTTGGGCGCAATATCGAAGAATATTGCAACGATTATAACTTATCCCGCAATCAGGTGCATAGCCGAACTCTCAAAAGCATACTCTGCTTTTGACTATACGGAAGTAATAATGTGTATGCCAACTCAATGCAGGTGTAAGGTAATGATTCAAGCTGCAGATCCAGATGACGACGATGACGATAAAACTAAAAGACCTCGCCCAAAATCCTGCAAAACAGTGCCAGGAATCGTCCGTGCTATTTGGAGAAGCGAAGGGATTCTCGGGTTTTTCAAGGGATTAGATGCCCAGATCACAAAGACCGTATTAAGCTCGGCTTTGCTTCTGATGATCAAAGAGAAAATCACTGCCACCACTTGGGTTCTAATACTTGCTATCCGAAGGTCTCTACTGCTCACAAAGGGTAGACCAAAAACATGTGAAAAGAATTATATCGGTTACTATTCCGAGATCAAATGAACAGTTTAGCATCATCTGCAATTCATAGAGCACCTAGATATGCTCTTTTAGGTTAAACAATCAGAGAAATCTACTGTTGCTTCCATATTAAGTTATGATCAAATGCAGGAATGAAATGGAAAGACACTCACAGAAGTTATATTTGTATTATATACTTTCTTTTTTTCTGTTTGAATGATATTTCAGCCGTATTTCTGGAGAAATTATCTCATTTGTCACCCAGTTCTTAAACTCCATAAAGGCTAAAATTTCCATCCTTTTTCTTCACCATTTTCTGGGTACATATCAGAATCGACATCTACTCGAGAAATGGATTTCTGGTTCTTTGGTAAGACCTACTTTTGAACAAATTAGAGATTGTAAATTTGCAGCAAAAGGGAAGAGGATACATCAAGGATGCAAATAGCGGTAGGTAGCGGTACTGTCTGAAAACGTTATTGTAAAAAATAGCGACTCGTAATGACCGCAATACATCTTTTATTGTCTGCAACTACAATCAAACATCCCGACTGAAAAAGCGACCTCAACCACTATTAAATCCGTGGGATACATGGACAAGTTTGATTCAATAGTCAATAATCACCAACTTATACGGTTTATTGGGAGATTATTTCATTGACAAGCAATAGTCAACTTTCCATCATTTCATACTTTGAAACCGACAAGGAAGAAGAGTAGTCCACATTAGAGGTGGTAAATTCAATTTTACAAAAAAAAGTCAAAGATTTGAATACATGTAGTCAAAATTCGTGACGATTCCTATGAAAACTTGAAAAAAAAAATCGAAGTGTAACTTAATTTGAACTTAAAAATGTGTAATAAAATTATTATACCTTTTTCAATTGATCTAAAAAAATTAAACTCACCAGTAGGTTGGTCCAAGTGAATAGCTTGGCATCGTTTAAGCAGGTATTGAGTTCGAGACTTGTGTATGCATAAAATTTATGCTGTGAGACTTATATACCAAAATCGAGTGTATGATGCGGATCAATTCGAATTAGTCAGAGAAAAATACTGCCCCCTGAAAAATCAGAAGGACAACAAAAAAAACAAAAGAAAAAATTAAACTCAAAGTTTCCAAGTCTACCCTTTTAAGTAAAAAACAAGTGGCCTTGTTTTCTCTTTCATTGGGAGCCCTCAAGTTGTAATAATGTTATGATTAGCATGTTAGGAATACAATAATCATGCCAAAATGAAGATTAGAGAAAAGAACATAGTTGGCATAAGCAAGTCCATGAGAAGAAACAATCTATCCTTAAAGTATATTTGTTGACAGCAGAAAAGATGAAGGAAACCTTGAAAACTGCATTAATATGGACATTAGCAGTCTAAAGTTTCAGAAGATGAAAATGAACAAAGGAGGAAACAAACCCAAGTGATGAGTCAAATGTAAGATCCTGAAAATGTGGTCCCTTTAGAGACAATAGTTGAGTTAGGTTAGGTTATTTAAAAAAAACAATTGTTTATCTGTTGGAAACTGAGTGTCATTGGTTGGAATAGTCTGGTTTTTGGACTGGAATGAATCAGTTCGGTGTTACACTCAAAAGTTCTAAAATACCCTCTCATTTGTCAATCCAAGGGAATTTGACCAGTTCTTTTATTTCAATTTTCACACACTAAAACACCATTTGAAGATTTGGATTTGCTTCTCTATATAACATTTCTACCAACTTAAACTGCCAGTCCAAACTCTTCCTTTAGCTTTGTTGTGAAAAAGAGAATGTTTTCAAGGGTTTCATTAGGGTGTTTTCGGTTGAAATTGCTGAGTGTTTCAGCTTCATTACAGCATGGAGTATTGGGAGGTAGATTTCTGACGGAGAAGTTGGAAGATGAAGAGAATAAGCCCCAGAAAACTTGGAAGGAAAATCCAGACAGTAATGGGTCTGAAGCTGATGGCTTTTTTGCAACCATTAACAGAGAAGTGCCTTCTCGTCCTGATCCACTTCACAACAGGTAGCTAGCTATATATACAATGAAAGCATCTGAAATACATACACATGTGATATACATGTCCTATGCTTTCATATATATATATACACACATATGCATATATTTGTATCTTTGAGCTGTATATATACAAAGTGGAACCCTTGTTGTTTGCTTTTTTGTTTTTGACTTTTTCATATTTCTTAGTTGCAGAGGGTGGTGGTATTGTTAACCATTGTTTAAATCAATTCAAAGATCAATATTTCTCTCTCGTTCTCATTTTCCTATCTTCATTGGCATTTGGTTTCACACTTGTTTGTAAATCTATTTCGGCAATAAAGCATCGGAATAACATCATTCTTTGACTTAATCTCTCAAGAGATGGAAAATTTATGCCTTAGTGTTAACCTAAAACTGTTTAATGTGTAAACACCATGAACCTTCAATGGTGAATCATCTTGACCCAAGAGGATTCTAACGTAAAAAAAGTTTATGCAATTAAAAAACGATAAATTTTAAAATTTATTTTCTTATAACATTTTAAATTCTTAGATAAAATATCGATACCCAGGTTTGAATTTAATCCAACACTTGGGGCCTCACCGCCTGTTTTATATGCTTTACACGAAGACTTTGTGAAAGTTAAATCTACGTCAGCTCATATATATTTCAACACTTGGTGGCCTCACCGCCTGTTTACGCATTTTTTTCTTGTTTAAAATCTTGATAAACTCAAACATATCTTCAAATTAAAATATTTAAATTCAAGTTATTTAAATGGAGCATACCATCTTTTACCATTAGAATTAGAATTACTCCTTAAGTTATATTCATACCACTGAAACTAGTCTTTGAATTAATTGTTATATTCATAGACATTATATAATGAATAAATTACCATATGAATTTCAAGTCTGTGGTAGAAATGGCCATACGTAATGTATACCATGATAAATCGTGACGTGTCACTGCATGCAGATGGTTGCCTTTTGTGGTGACGAAATTTAAATAAAAAATTGTGAGAGTTAATTTAAAATTTTTAAAAAATAAAAGTTTAAATTAAAAATTTTAAAGGTTTAATTTATGAGAAAAACTTCATTGCACATGCTGTGTAAACTTCAAGCCTTTTATTTTAGGGTTAAGGGTTTAGAGTTTAGGTGTTTGGGCTGTAGAGTTTAAAATTTAAGTTTAAGGTTTAGATTTTGAGTTGTTTAATTTTGATTTATAGTATAAATAAGCACATGTGTATCAAATTTAAAACCTTAATTTCTATATATATATATATATTTTGAAAATTTAGGACTAATTAAAATTTTGTGGGCTGCCCTCGAGATGTTCCTCTCTGGTAACCCATTGCTCCACCCAATGGGCCATTGAGGTTTTTTTCTGTCTAAATCCATAACATACTTCTTCCTTGCAGCTTGTTTAATCCCACTGAGGCGACGATGACCACTGACTTTACCTTTGAACTGCTTTTCCAACCTGGTAATAATCCTCGGGGGGCCATCATGGGATCCAGGAGAGAAGGCAAAGTTAACAGCTTCTTTGTTTTCAATCAAACCAAAGCCTTTGGATTTCCATACCCCCGGTTCCAGTTCAACAATACCTTCGAAAATTTCATTTCTCAGCTCTCTTCTTTGAAGGATGAAGCAGAAGAGGAACGTCAGGATCCCGTTTTCTTTCCTTAAAGGAGGTGATATCCATGTCAGATAACCCTTCAATAAGGAGTTAAATTGGCGTAAAATCGGTATTTATATAAATATTTACGGGCAAAGTCAAATGGTTGATACCAACAAGAACACCGGTTGGTTTGATGATATAAGATGCTATGTGACTATGTCCCCAATTAGAAGTTCGAATTTTGACATTATGCATGTAAAAAATTGGATTGGAAAAGTTGCCCCATGTTGCGCCTTTGCAATAATTGTAATATTCTTAAATAAAATTTTGAATAATCGAATACGAGATCTTAAAAATTGCATGTATAGATAGAAGTAAACCATCCACACCATTCAACCATTTCATGATAATGATCCAGTCATTTACTTATCAAAGTAAAATTGTTTCTCTGGAAGTGGAATAAAGATTGTGACATTTGAACCATGGAAGCTGAACAAAGTCTCGTGATTGAAAGAGGCAGGCAGGCACTGATTGTGTAGTAAACTTCCAATTCATGCCTATAAATAAAATACTGATCATGGTTTCACTAAATCCAATGCAACCCTTTGCTGATTATATGCAGCGCATGTGAGCGTGTGACTACAAACAATAATGTATTGGACACGACCAATCAGGGAACTTTGTATTTTCTATGTCATTTTCTATCATTTTCCTTCTATGAAAACTAAATAATATCCTGGTAAGAAACTTGTAGTTAATCACTGTAGTTTGGTAAAAGAAATCTCAGTTATTTTTCCTACACATGGTTCAACCTACAATTTGATTGGTGGGTGTGAAAAATTCCATCTAGGTGAGGTCCAACGAGTTGTTTTTGAACCCGGAATTTAATTAGTTTGATGGTATCAAGTGAATTCAAAGTTTGATTCTCAACGTTTACAATCCTTCTATAAAATAAATAATAAAAAAGAACACTGAGTTTAATTTAATTTGCTTCGACATCGAAGTTAAAGACATGAATGAATCAGATTTTGCAAAATACAAGACAATTATTTGCGTATAATTTGGATCAAAGACATTGACATGGTATCAGAAACTTCCAAGCTTTCTTCTGATACAAAGACAATGACAATTCCTAACAAAATTACAAAAGAATGGACGAATGAAGAACACAAGGGCGCTTGTTTTATCACGGGGAGAGACAGAGAGAATGGTGGAGAAAGAGATGTTTCTTTGGCCTTACAGCTAATCTCATTAGACTTGATAATCCATGTGTATATTGTTACGGCTATTATCCTCTTTTTAAAAGACATGTCTAATAGAATGTGCATAATTATCGTTTATATATCTCAAGACTTCACGCATTTTTTCAAACGTGATAATATATATGTATATATATTTATTTATTGATGTACTCGTCTGTTTATGTTGTATTCATATCCTAATTATATAAATTTTAACACATTCGTGTATTCATATCCTTTCTCTTTACTTTTTCGAAACTCATTTTCTTCTTTCATCTTTGTTACATTGCTTTTTCTTTTTTCATGGAAGATAGCAAAACTACAGCCACTGCAGCATCGCCTGCAATGTCAACACCAGGACTCAGTACTGCAAAAAACCATATTCATCACCATTTCTATTCGGTATCTCGAAACCATCAACATAACACCGGCCTTTCCTTCCACTTCATTGTCATAATCATCCTATCTGTTGTCTCGATCGTAGTCGTTTTCACAATCTTTCTAGTTATAGTAATGTTTCGTAGACTTAAATCGGTCGGAAACCACAACAGTTGCAACGAAAGCGGCAGCGTAAACAACAGTACCAGTAGCAGGTTCATTGCTCATACTACTATAAACTCCGATTCTAGTCCCGGTAAGTGTCAATTCTCGAATTCGAAACATCTTGATTTCTTTATTATTGTTATAAAAAACCTTTGATGTTTGGACAAATGGTGCAGATGTAAAGGCAAGGTGCCTATATGGAGGAAGCGTCCGTACACCTCCGAGTAGATATAAAGGGGACCAAGTTTTCATTTATAAGGAACTGGAACAGGCAACCGATAACTTCAGAGAGATTAATGTGATAGGCAATGGAGGATTCGGTGTCGTGTATAAAGGAGTTCTTGCTGATGGAACCATGGTAGCCATTAAGAGGCTTCACAGTGATGGAAAGCAAGGGGAGCGTGCTTTGAGGATGGAGGTGAATTAATTCCCCCCCACACACACACACACACTTTCGTTCTTCTGTTTTTTCAGTTCGAAACACTTCGATTTTTATCTTGGGTCGAGTTCAAGCTTTAAAAAATGAAACTTGATCGAGCTCGTTTCAGTTACTGCATTTTATTCTGCAGGTGGATCTACTAAGCCGCTTGAACTGTCCTTACCTAGTGAAGCTATTAGGCTACTGTGCTGACCAGCACCATAGGCTTCTAATATATGAATTCATGGCCAATGGGGGTCTTCAACAGCATCTTCATTGTCCCGGCAATCAACGTAGGCCGTTGGATTGGGGAAACCGGTTAATCATAGCCCTTGATTGTGCCAGAGCCCTTGAGTTCCTCCATGAACATGCTTCACCTACTGTTATCCATCGTGACCTTAAGTGCAGCAACATATTACTCGACGAAAACCTCCGAGCCAAGGTCTCCGATTTTGGCTTAGCCAAAATGGGCTCGGACAAGGTCAATGGTCAGATATCAACACGCGTGTTGGGAACCACCGGATATTTAGCTCCCGAGTGAGTGTCCCCATCATGTATCATGCTCATGCATCTCTGCTTCATTATTAGATTATAAAACTCTGTTCGGATGAATATGCAAAAAGTTGTGCTCAAACATGGCCATGAATTTTGACATTGCAGATATGCTTCAAAAGGCAAACTTACCACAAAATCAGATGTTTACAGCTACGGTGTGGTGCTTTTACAGCTTTTAACAGGCCGTGTGCCGGTTGACATCAAGCGGCCTCCCGGAGAACACGTCCTTGTTTCATGGGTTAGTGTCAGATACGGGTTTTTAATACATCAATGCTGGAATCCAAATGCGACATACACAAGTTTATGATATAAATATGTTAACAGACTTGGTTAGACTCCTTTAAAGATAGTTAAGTGAAGTTCCAACGTTTTGATAATTTAACAGGCACTGCCTAGGTTAACTAACAGAGATAAAGTTGATGAAATGGTTGATCCAGCTATTCAAGGGCAGTATTCAAAGAAGGATTTAATTCAGGTAAAGTTTGCTTCTATGGTATTAGTTTTGTGCTTTTCACATATGAATATATAATCAAATGAATAACATATCTGTTCCATAGGTGGCTGCCATTGCTGCTATGTGTGTGCAACCAGAAGCCGATTATCGACCTCTAATGGTGGATGTTGTGCAGTCATTGATCCCTATAGTTAAAAGTTCCAATTCCATTAGCTCCTCTGGTTCCTCCGGATTTCATTGACAAATCCCCATTGAAATTGCAGAGCCAGATAATATTTTTCCCTGTTCTTGTTGCATAAATAAGATAAGAAAAATGTATTGTCAGAGTGTACAAATTTGCATAAACTGTGCATCCGGTTCAAGCATAAGTGTTGAGTATCTGGACTCAAACGATGAGCTCATACCTGGAATATAACTTGATTTTTCTATGAGCCACACCACAAGCTTCTTTACATTCATATTCTTGTATAAATTTGTTGTAAGATGATTAATAAATGCAATATTATTTTCTATTTTCAGAAATCACAAGTTTGTCTAGGAAATCAGTAATGCTTTTCATATGCTATGTAAGAGGCAAGTAAATATGAAAGGAGAATTTGTTCTCTTCAAAGAGTACCTAAATTTTTCAATGAAATGATGCAGACTTTCAGAATCTAGCTTCAATATTATTACAAGATAACAAAAACTGAATAGGGGATAAAAGTACAGCCTATTACCAGGTTCATCGATGCCTTGTTGGCTCCACGTAAAACCCAGAAGCTTCAACCAGTACAATTTGTCTGATGTTGTGTAACCATCGGACAATTACAATGTAACACCCCAAAATTCCCCCAATTCAGAAAACCCTAGACGTTGAAATCCCTAAATTAAAACCCTAAAATTTGGAAACTTCTAATATTTAAACCCTAATTTTGTTTTGGGGAATTAATTTGAATTTTAGTCATTTTGGTGACCTAATTGAATTAATTCGGAATGTTGGTGTTTAATCTCTAAAGAGGTTCAACCTTTGGGTTCTTATATTGTATTTTACCCAAAATTTAGGTTTTTAACCTAATTTGTTTGAGTTAGAATGGCTGGGGGGCTTTTGTTTTCATTCGAGTGTTTGGGGTAGCAGCCGTTCCCCCTCTCTCTCTCTCTCTCTCTCTCACTCACAACCCCCGTCTCCCCTTGCTCCGGTTGTATTCCGGCCAAGCCTTTCTTGTTGTCTAACCGTCGTTTTGAGGCCCTCGATGTGCTTCTCGTCCCGTCCCTAACAAACCCATACATCCACAATCCCGCATTGTTCGTTGTTTGCTCGGAAATAGACCCAAAACCGTTGGATTTACCCCTTGTCAGCCACCAATCGGGAGAGAACGGAGAAAAGCTGTTCGAATCTTCATTGTTGCTCGCATTATCGTCTTCCCTGTTGCTTGCGCCGTCGTCCCTTCCGTCGCGTTCTCCGCCGTGGCTTCATCTTTTTCGAGTTAGGTAAGCTTCAATGTTCCTCTTTGGTTTTGTTTTGGTCTCCTGAGTTTCAGTTATTAACTTTGGGGTTCTTGTTGTTTGGCCGGTTTGACCATCGAGGTCCATGTTCTGCGCCTGCCGGCGAGCCGCGCCGCCCCGGTTCCTGTGAGTTGATGAAGCTGCCGCCTTGGAGGATTCTGGAAACCCTAGTGCATGTTACTAATCACAAATTTTGTCCAGGCTTTATTTTTCTAACCTGGCTTATATATCTATTATAGTTGTTAATTATTAATGTTATTAAAATTTTCGGAAAATTTTTAAAAAAATTAAAATTTATTTATTTATCTTTAGTTAATATTTATTATTAGCTTTTTTAGTTATATTTATTACTATGTTAATATTATTACATATTATTATTATCTCATTGCTATGTTATTATTGTTTAATTTGTTTCTGTTAATTATTATATTATTATTTGCTTATTACCATTATCAAAACCCAAAACACTATTATTGTTTATTTTCGTTTTGATGTAGATATTATTATTATTATTATTATCATTATCAAATAAAAAAGTTGAAAAATAGAAAAAATTATTATTAAATAGCATTAGAAATAGAAGCCCAAGTTTTTAATTGAAGCCGAATAGTTCATTTACAAAAACACTTACCATTTACAAATACCCAAGTCTGCCAAACCAAAATAACCATTACACCCCAAGCACAATTACACCACTTAAACCCAAATATCCAATCTGCCGGTTTTCTACTAACCCATTACTCAACCAAGCCCTAACCCATTACACCAATTAAACACAATACGCAATCTGCCTAACCCGGTTCACCCAAATGACCCGGATAACAAAAAAATCCTAACCCCTCACATGCCCAAGCCGCCGCCAAAGAGACCCTTACCCTTCCAGAAGCCCGACGGTCACGTAACTGGCCAGATAAGCGACCACGGCAGCTCCATCTCAGCCACGTCACAGCCACGCAGGCATTTCCACATTCGGCCAAACAAGCCTTCTCTCCCCCACCATCCCGTACCTGCAAAACAGAGACAAAAGAAGGCAACAGAGCAGACAACCCAGCCACAACAATAAGCAGCAAGCCAGCTTTTTCTTTTGTTTTTATTATTGTATTTCAGCTATAAAGCCCAACAACCAGATGCATGTAACCCCAGACGGGTTGTTCCAAAAAATTCAATACAAAACAAAAAAATTCTAAACTATTTTCTTTTTTCCGAATATAAAAAGCAGATTAGGGTTTTTACCTGGATGGAAAGACCGGTTACCCGCCGCCGTCATCTTCCTCCTCGGCTTCCGTGGTTTCCACACACGTTTTCAAAACAAGAAAACATTTTTTAACTCGATTTTTTAGGGTTTTTTGCCACGGTTTTTCACAGATCCGAGATAAAGGGGGGGTTTTTCGAATATTTGAGATCGGATCTGTGTTTTACAAGCAAAAGGGGAGGTTTTTCGGGTGTTTTGAAGTCGCTGGCCACCGCTAGTCAGTGGCCAAGGTCTGAAATCGGAGAGAAGTTTAAAAATGAGATGGGGAAAAGGTTTTTGAGATGCTCCTGGTTTCAATCTAAATGAAAAGAACCTCTTTCTTTGGAAAGCTGTGTTTTTTATTAACATTAAATATTATTTTTACTCCCCTCTATTTCATTTGTTACCATGTTTTTCCTTTTTTTATTACCCTTTTCTTTTTTTTATATTTACCTTCCATATAATATATAATAATATATATAGCAAATACATCCTTTCAATCTCCCCCACACCACTCTGACTTTACCAGTATTGGGCAAAGTGCCCCTTAAATCTGGCCTTTTTTTCATGTATAATAATATATATATATATATATATATTAAGTATATAAATTCTTTCAATGTCTGTTCTTCAGACTGCGTACATAGGCCCATTTAATCCAGTTTCTTTATTTATTTATTTTAATATATTAATAGTTTATAATATATATTATATTCAAATATATATATTTATAGTTATATATGTTAATATTTTATTATTTATGGTCGTTTAATTTAATTCCTAACCTTTAACATTTATTTTTTGCATTTAACATTTAATTTCTCGCAATTACTTTTTTTAATTTAGTTTTTTGTAATTTTAATTTCCGCATTTATTTATTTATGTTCGATTATGTTCTCTTTCAGATTTCTTTTTTTTCGATACGGTCTTCTTTCGAATTTCTTTTTTGTTCGATCCAGTCTTTTTTTTATTTTTTTTTTATTTTTTACATTTATTTACTTTGTTCGTATTTATTTTTCCGCATTTTATTTATTTATTTATTTATTATTTGCTTATTTTTGTGGCATACATTAATTTGTCATTCATTAATTTTTAATTTATTTAATTTCACATTGTTAATTAATCAATCTAATTCCTAAAAATGAGGTATTTATTAATTTCGGTATTTGTGTCGTAACAGTCCTGGTTCATTGGATGTTAACCAAATATTCGAATTAATTCTTACCATCTGAAGGTAAACTTTAATTTGAAATAAAATTTTAATAATTCATGACATCATTATTAACTGTTTGCATCATGCATAAAGGTGACGTACTCGAGGCGAACTGTAAATTAACACGACAGTCAGGCTTATTCGATGTCGGTTTAATCTACAATCCGATGTACAGTCAGCCTTATTAATTAAACGAATAATTAACGTGAACCCACTAATTTGATTAAGCTCGTCCAATTAAAACATATATTCGATTAAGAACAGTTACTTAAATCCAATTTTGAATCTCAATAATTTCCATCGATTAAAAGCAACGTCTGTTTTGGTACCGATTTTCGGGCGTGATGGGGTGCTAATCCTTCCTCGCACGTAACCAACTCCCGAACCCATTTTTTAAAGAATATTTGGTTTTTATGGTGCCCGGCCTACCTTAGTGGTCAGTGGTGACTCCAACTTTTTTATTTTTAAAATAAAAACCCATTTTAAAACAAATTCCCCATTTTCCCAAAAAATTCAATTTCCTCCAATTTTCCAAATTAACCCAATTCTTCAAAACTTTTCAAAAACAACAAAAATTTCAAAATCCACAAAAACATTTTTCCTTTTTAGTGATCCTGAGTTCGAAACTTTTAAACATTTTTAAATTTTAAAAAAGGTCGGTACAACCACTAAGGAGAAAACCCTTGTGTGAGCTGGGCCATCAGTTTCGGCCAAGGGTTGAGAGACCTATCGGAGTGGGTCTCGTGTGTGTTTGTGTGAAAGGCCTGTAGCCTTGGAACCAAAGCAGGCCTGCATATAGTATGGACCAAAATCTGAAAACCTATGACCTTGTAAACCAGACCCATAAAGCTGAACCGGGCCAAGTGAATCGGACCATACCTAGTGACCCGAAACAATTGAGAATCAAACCGAATGGGTGAAATTAACCGGCAGAACCAGTTTTGACCTTGTATAGTTGACTAGACCCTACCCAATCCGACCGTTGACCCGATCTGACCCGTTAACCTTGATGACGTCAGCGTTGACCCTGATGCTGTTAGCGTTGACCATAATTGACCTTTGACCAGTTTGACCAATTTGACCAGAACTGACTTTTGACCAATTTGACCAATTTGACCAGTTTGACCAAAGTTGACCAATTTGACAAGAGTTGACATTTAACCTTTGACTTTTGACAAAGTTGACTTTGACTTTTGACCCAAAGTTGACTTTTTCAGAAAACATTCATCTTAACCTTATTCGACGTCCTGAGTCCGAATTCGCTGCCTTTTGTCTAATTCGAACTCGAAAGCTCCTTCTGTTAATTGCGATTAATTGGTACATTAGTAATTTCAAAAGAATTGAGTATCAGATTAACCCGGGTTATTCTCGTGTTCAGGTATCATCTCTGAGGCTGGCGAGTTACCACCTCATTCTATTCAGATTGATTGTGCACGTTCTTCGAGGCCTTTACGTGAGTACGCCTTTGGTTTAGTTCTTATGTATTTAGTGGTGGCTTAGTGTTAGAAATGGTTATTAATATAGAGTTATCATCGTAGGTTATGATTCAGCTAGACCTGAGCGTGAGGTGCGTTATTCTCGGCATTAGAGCTACTGCTTGCTAAGGTGTGTCTTTTCCTGTGCCACGTTTTTGTGTGGTTCTTATTGTGCTAAATATTTGTGTAATGATATTTTATATTTGCTTGATTTATTATGATTTGTGATTTGAGAACGTTTTGAAACATCATACATGTCATGTTAATTTGTGTTTTTTTTTTAAATCAAGCATCGGATTTTCAGAAATTGAGACATTCGTAAGAGTTTAGATTTATGATTTTATTAGTCATATCATATGCCATGGGTTCGAGGGCAACCTCCACTCTGGCGAGGGCAACCTCCACTCTGTATGATATCAGATAGCCGGGTATTTAGTCATGCATCAAACATCATAACATTATGATTTGGATTTATCGAATTTATTATGCATTCAGAAAAGACTTTATCAGAAAATAAAAAAAATTGTTTTGTTTTTGTGTTGCTTGCACTTTAGAGACACACTAAGCTCTTTAGCTGACACCCCTATAGTTTCTTCATAGTTTCTTCTTTCATATACTCAGACTCTTTTAGGCGACTCAGTACTTAGAGCTTCTCGCATTTTACTCGAATATTTTATCATTCAGTACGAACTCTTTTCAATTATTCAAATTAATGTTTTAACATATTTTGGAACATTTTGTAATTCGGACATTTGAGACATTTAAATTGGGATTTTGTTTCAATATGCATTTCTGAATTTAATTCGGATATTTTTATTGAATTTTCATGATATATTTTAATGTTCGTGATTCATCATTAATTGAGTTATTTTACGATAATCATTATTATTAAATAATAATTTTGTTTCATAAACAAGTAAACCTAAAATGCATTTCTTGAGAGACAAGTTTTTCAAACTTAACTCCCAAGATTTAACCTAAGCAATTAGGTTAAATTTAGGGGTTACATACAATACCTCTCAAGTTGAGAGCGAGTCTCCACACGAACTTCTCAGCTTTCAACAAAGTGAGAATGTCAGTTTGGTAAAAGAGAATATTGCTACGAAGCTAGTACAGAGAAACCATATGGCCCGGAAGACTCGTAGTGAAGAGACAAAATAATGGTTATTAGAGCAGTGCAGATAGCAGATGATAAAAGTTCTATTGCTTATGTCCGGATGATGTTGGTGAATCGAGCTCGTGTGGTCTTTTGACAGAGTGCTAGCTTCTTAGTTTCAGTTAATTTCAGAGATCAAGTTTCACCCCTTCCCGGAATTCTTAGTTGCGACTTCTGCTACTGCAGCAGCACTGGTTCCACCTCCCTTATCACCCTCGGAATTGTTCATTTTACAATTTTTTCCAGCATACTTGGCAAATGCAGCGGCTAGAGCTGATTTCACGTTTATTTCAGATTCTTTTTTCCTACGTTTGCCCGTACCTTCAGTATCCTTGTCTGCTTCTATGACTTCACTTGCAGAGCTTGGTTCGGCATCTTTGCAGACAGGAGTGTTACTGGAAACGTGCTTGAACGGTTCGTGAAAAGTGTCGTGCAAGCGTTTTACCTTTTGCTCCCTATTCCAGGACATCGAGCAAGATCTTCCATAGATGCATCCATGATACTAGACTGAGACTGTAAAAACAAGTCAGGTCAGATAAACCAACAAATACAACACTGACAATTTAGATGTGAACAGAAGACGCACCCGGATGTAGAACCAAGAGTGACCACATCAGTCTTGTTAACATGTCGAATAGTTGTAAGAGCATGATTTAGCTACAATTACAAGAAAACTAGTTTCAGATCAATCATAGCAAATTGATCAGAAATAAATATTGTACATCAAATTTGGATTTAGCAGATTAGTCCATAAAAAACCCACAACAGTCTACGTGACACGATAAGTACATTTTATTCAGACCGAAGCTTTGAAATAAGAGAAAATGATACCCTCGATAGGTAGTCTGTATCCATTTGGCCTTGAATCAGATCTGCAGGTTTGTTCTCGTATACTTTTATGGTCTCCAAGTAGCGACCACATTCCTCCAAGCTACACCAAATAATAGCAAGAATGTCTATCAAGTAAATGTTTTTTTATCCAACTTTTCGACTTAACTCGATAGAAAAAAAAAAAACATAAATAGATTAAAAGGGTGGGTGGGTAAAAAAGCACAACAGCTTATCTTCTGACATGATAAATATGATCTATCTAGGTTAGAACTTAAAAAGATATTGTAATGAATGGAAGCAGTCACAGATATCCATTCAGATTCATAAAGAATGTATAGCAATTATTCGTCAATGCATTGATAAATCTTCACCATACCTCCAACCACATAATAGAGTGCAATCATGAAGCGGCGCCGTTTTAGTTAACTTCAAGCAAAGGCTTAACAACATCCTCCTGCAATAAAGAAAGTTCTGAACAATGAGCAACCAAGTTTCATTTTTTATTTGCTTGCACAAGTTGAGAATCAGCAAGAATGACCAAATATTCATGCACCCCACAGAGCCGGAGAGGAATAAAATGCCATATTTATAATGTCAGAATGCACATAATCTTTGTTTGAAATCTTAAATTATAGGAAAAAAAGTTAAAGGGCATATAAGAGTATCATCAAAAATAAAGATTTACCACATCGACGTGGCATAAAACAACACGAAGCTTGAAGTTCTTTTGTAGTTCCCTGATACGGTAATATAGGTAGTCTGGGTGCAGCAAATGATACCGAAGACTGCATCAAATAGTCAACTCAATGAGCTGAATGCATTTCACGAGAAGCACGGAATTTAATAGATCTACCAAAGAAAACACTGAATATAAAAAATAGACCCAAATCCCTTTCACTAGAAAACAAGGTTCCCTTTATCCCTTAAAACCTGAAGTTTCTTAAATATACTAAGAACTTGGAAGAGCATGTAATCTTATCTAAAACCCAAACCGCTTTTCAAATTATCAAATTGCTCCTCCTTCTAGAAGGCAGTGTAAATATAGAAACATTAAGCAAGATACAAAAGCTACAATGCAAGCAAGAGTTATCCTATATCTTATGAAAATTCAAATAAATAACCCATTTCTTGTTTTACTCACAAAACTGCTGTATTGTGCTACTAATAGATATGGTTGTAGTTCTAACCTTAAATAGAGAGCACATGAGTTTCTGACCGAGCAAATAGTCACAAACAATATCTGCAAAAGCCCATCTCACATTCCTGATGTGCTTGAGCAAGGGATTACCCTTCTGCATGAGGTGAAAGTACATCTACATTTATGCTACCTTTTAAAGGTAGAAGATCCAAAGTTCTATTATTAGAGAGTCGCTATTTCCCTCGTAATAACAAATTATCATTGAAGCTAGGTTCGTCCTCAGGAGGTTTAGGGTTACAGATTTATTAGCAATATAGTTAAGCATGATCTTAAAAGTTTGCAAATTTTTAACCTTGATAATGAATTGAAAACTTTATAAAATAACAGGAAGCTCTATCATATTTAAAACGAATCAAAAGTGCAAGATAATAACGAAACCAAGTGAAAACAAATCAAAGCCAAGATACATGACATCTAAAATTTCAAGATGACAAGCCACCTACATGTCCTCAAATCACACAAGGATAAACTTCGGTAAAGTGAGCTGCATTGCCTGCCTATGGCTAACAAGGATAGCATTGCGACTCTGAGACGAATTATACTAGTACTAAATACAATGTAGATGGCTATGGCTCACTTATGTAAAGTGAGCTGCATTGCCTGCCTATGACCCAATGTCAAATCAGACAAGTAGATGGCTAATAATTAGCTGACAACTTACTCATTAAAAACTGAGGAATTATATACAATGTAACGATTAATGATGCCAAAGTTATGTGGACATTACCTGCCTATGGCTAACAAGGATAGCATTGCGACTCTCAGACGAATTCAATGATGATGATGAAACAACAGAAGATGAAGCAGCAGCAGCAGCAGCAGCAGCAGCAGCAGCAGGGAAAGCTGACGTGGAAGAAGAAGGCACATTGGCTTCACCAGTTGGCCTAACATAAACCAAAAGTTGCAAAGAAAAATTACAAGCTACTTCAATTGACAACAGAACATACTTTTATGAATTCTAGTTTCCTGGTCATATCAAACTCAGCAAGCTAAACCAACAGTGGAAACATGAAGAATTGATCAAAAGGATTCAACTAAAATTACGAAACCAAAAAAAACACACACATTGAAACCATTAAAAAAACCCCACAACAACAACATTCAGTAATGGGAGACTCGGATAAGTTGGACAAAGAAGGGGGAAATCAAACTTGACTAAAAGGGTTCAACCAAATTAAAGAGAGAGGAATACCCACAAAAGATAAAGCCAGTTTCAATAGAAAGAACAAGACTTTACAGTAAAATTGAACTGAATTATGAAAAATGAAAAAGGGTAAGTTAAATAAAAAAAGGCATCACCTTGGGGTAGAAACGGTGGAGCTGGGGGCAGGAGGAGGAGGAGAGTAGAACTCAGAGGATTTAATGAAATTGAAACTTGAGAAAATGATTGAGAATGAGCGAAAAGAGATGGTGGGGTTGATTTTATCTCTGAGCTTTCAACTACTTCTCTGTATGATGGAATTCCTATTACAATTTGTGTTTTTCTCTTGTTTTGGTTTCTTCTGTTTGATTTTCTTCATCTTTCTCCATCTTCTTCTTCCTCCTCTTTCTCCGGCTGAATTTTGATTCAATGAAGCAGTGAAAACAATAGGCTAAGGATTTCATTTGGAAGCCCACTTGTCTGAATTGTCTACGGTTTGTAGGCCCAAAAAGAAGGCTCATCAACCCAAACAACCCTTGCGTTGTTTTTTGGGTAAACAACATCATTGGTCACTGAATTGTTTTCTTTTTTTATTTTGGTCATCAAATTAATTTTTGGTAAAAATATCACTATCATACATTTCTTTTATATTTTGGTCACCGATCGTTACAAATTTAACGACGATATCGACATCTCATTTCACCACGTCATTTTTCCTCTCATTAACAGTTTACTTGTTATTTATAATACTTTTATTCGACTAATATAATGGTTTTGCTTTTTCATTTCTTATATAAGTAGTTTTTTAAATAAATTAACTAAAAATAATATGACTAAAAAATGTGCTTAATCAGACACATCTATGAATTATTTACCACTTCACCAATAAATATTTTTATAGTGCGAGAAGGGATAGACTGAGGGTTAGAAATGACAGTCGTCCCTTAAAAAATTAAAATTCGTATATAATTTAAAAAAATATATAAATTATATATATTCTATTAAAAAAAATTTGTTCTCCTGGAATTTTATAAGTCCATTTGCGTTGTACACATGGTGTTAGTGGATGAGTATTCCAATGAAAATTTTTTGCATACAGTTTGAGGTCTGCTTAAGCGGTACCAGGCTACTTATCAATTGGACCAGCCCTTATTGGTTGATAAAATTATTATATTACTTAGATTCTTTTTAATCCATAAAACGAAAGATATTGAGTGCTTAAACATTTTTATGTATATTGAATTAGCGATGTACCGACAAAATTAAACTCAACCAACATCGTTATATTAATTTATTAATTTAAAAATAATCCGAAACACAATTTTTTATAACCATTGATATATCTTTTAATTCGAGTTTTTTATATGCTTAACTACAAAATGAGTGCTCAAACTGTCTTTTTTTTTTTTGCAACATGTGCCTAAAAATATTTTTTAGTTGAAATAGGTGTCTAAAATTTTATTTTTTGCTTGTTTTAAAGTCAACTGAAACACCTACTTTGGCACCTATTTCAATCAAAAATAAAACTTTAGATAAATATCTTTTGACATTGCATTGAACCCATATCTCCTAGAATAAACATAATCTATTTTTTTACTGAAACCCAAATTAAAATTATTTAATTCAATTGATTATTATTCAACTCTTATCTTAAATCACCGATCCAAGTTGAATTTATCTAATTTTATTTTGATTAGTATTCGATTCTTATCCTATCAAGTAGAAATTCTATAGATAATTTTTCAGTTGACATCTTAAATAGAATTAGATTCGATAATTTATATATTTACATTATTTTTGAAATTTTATCTTATAAAATATTATATAATTTTTAAATTTTGTTTTACGTTTCGGAAATCATCATTCTTAAATTGAATTTTGACTATGCCAGCTTCCTGAAAATATGTTTGAAGGAAAAATTCAGAATAAAATTAAAGAAAGAAGTGACGGTCAAAATCAAATATTCAAATATAATTTTCCAATTGAAATTAAAATATATACTCCTATAACAATGCATTCATAATGTACATGATATTAAAATTGTCGTAGGGGAAAAGGTCATTAAACCTGAGGACGGCTTGACTCATCCCCCGGTCCAACCGGAAAACTTCCGGTTCCTTCACCATTACTAGCCATTTTCGGTGATTTTATGGAAGATGCTCTATTAAAAAACGGAAGCAACATATTAAAAAGCCACCGATCTGACTTGACTCCTCGGTCCATCTTGTTGAGCCGATTAAAAGACTTCCCTCTACTACTTCCGGCATCTTCCCCGGCTCGGTGTCCTTGCCGCGAACTACTTTCCTTAGGCAAAACCAAGCTCGTAGCCCGGTTCAGTTTCTGATTTGTTAACTGGTTTCGAACATCGGCAGGCAATCGCAAAGTGAATCGGTCAGTACTTTCACCCGGCTGGACCAAAGAGTGACCGGTTGAGTGAGATCGTGGTCCAAGGAGTTTACGTGTACGTGTAGATATCGATCCACGTGTACGGTTCCTATTCAAAGTTCGGCTCAAACTAATCAGTTCAGCCTCTGAAGCAACTTGAGGTTCCACGTCACTGTTGACATTGTTATTGTTTATTCTCCTTTCTTCTTCCGGTTCTGAGTCACTGCTGACGTTTTGAGCCTCGAGGTCTAACTCGGTGCCGGTGTTGCTCAACTCAGCGGGCTGACTCACTGCAGGTTCACCCGGTTGAGGAGCGAGATTAGCTCTACAAACCGGACAAGTAGTGTGAGAAGCCAACCAAGCGTCGATACATTCAGTATGAAAAACATGATCACATTTAGGCATTAAACGCAGCGTATCGTCGTCTTCGAATTCATTCAAACAGACCGCGCACTCTAGAGCTCCTTTGCCGATCTTATGAACCTTAACTTCGGAGTAAACCATGGTTGGGAAAGTCTCGATCACCGACGCTTCAAGTCCACGCGACCCGCGCCGCGAACGGCCGGCTCCTCCGACAACAATGTTGACTCTGCTTCCGTTGGTGTTGTCGGAGCAATTTCGGATGTAAATTGAGAAAAGACCGATAAGAAACAAAGCGGCGATCAAAACGCCGAGGATTACGGCCAGGGAAGGGTTCAAACTAGCGTAAGGGGAATTTTCGTTATTTGGGTCGGTGGGTTGAGCGGCGGAAGGAGGCGGAGAGAGGAGGAGAAAGAAAATAAGGAAGAGGATTCCTTGCTTGGCGGTGTTCGACATGGCGGTGAGACGAGAAAGTGAGAGAAATGAAGAAAACGTAGGGTTTTAAATCAAACAAGAAAAAACGCGGAAGGCGATTTCATACATAATTTTAAGCTTTTTTTATGTTTAAAAAGAAGAATTGCCCTTTGGAGAGTGATGATGCATTACCTGGTGGATACATTCCAATTTCCAGGCTTGTTGATTTGTAATTTGATATTTTTATTTTATTTAAATTGAAGTTTCAAATAAATCTCGTAAATAAAGAAAAAGGATTTCTAAAACGTGTTCACTGTTTTTTTTAAATATTTATGGACTTAATTTATTCATTAATTTTGTATATGTTATCGGTTGATATATAAATAAATATTAATCATATATTTTAAAATTATTTTATATTTAAATTTTCAATCACTTAATTAAGATGGAAAGAAAATTATTATTAGCTTATTTAAATACGTCGTTAAACGTTTATATTGGCACGTAAGTCAAATTGACTGCTATGTGCTGGGCTGTTTAGAATTGGTTTTCTAAAGAATACTATTAGATTTGATCCAAAAGAGCTGCACAAACCAAAAAATAAATAAATAAAGTCGAAGTTAGGCCAAGAGTTTGTAGGCGGAGTGGACCATGAGCTAGATTCATGAACCAATTTCATCCTATTAGTGTAGACTTGATAATTTTAATTCGAGACTTAGAATTTGAATTGATTTATTCGATCGAAACTTGATATTAATTTAAACATGATTTGAAATTCAAAATAAACGAATTGAATCAAAGTCGATTTGAATTTTAGTTAAACTAATATAGAACAAATCAGTTTTCAATCGAATCGAAAGTAATCTAAATTTATTTTATTCAATTTCGATCTAAACCGAACATCGATTTCATTTTAACCTTATAATTGAGTCAAAATGAACAAATTTTTTAGGTGGATTTGTCCTATTCCAACCTCAAATCAAACTGAATCATGTACAAACAACAACAAATCTCCTATACATCATATAGATTTGTACACTCGTATGAACAAATATTTTATTTTTGTTATTATATATTTTTAGTAATATTATAAATAGTAAAATGCTTAATGTTTAAAAATAAAATCTAACATAAAACTTGAGAAATTAAATCTAAACGTTAAAATCACATCGTATTAAAAATTAGTTTTTCGGTTTGGTAAAATTTAAAGTTGACTTGAAGTAAAAATTTGATTAGAATAAATCGAATAACTTAAAATTTGAAAAAAAATAATTTTTCAAGTTAAATCGAGTTTTTCTTACTTATATCAACAGTGTATCATTTATATTTAAGAATCAAAGCCTTACTTTTTCGAACAAAAATGAGCCTAAATGATAAGACTGACAAACATAAATGGGTGTTTTTAAAAGAATATATCAATATTCTATATATGCTTTGATTGGACTCATACTCAACTCAACCCTAAGATTTAAAAATAAAAAAATCAATCAAAATCAAAAACCACCGAAAACCGACGGTGACCAAATCCAAAATTAACCGACAAAAAATAATTGATCCGATATTGGCTTGATCCAATACCCGACTAGAATTACCATATACCGAACTAAAACGAGCCAAATCCGACTCAACCCGAACTAAAACGAATACAATCAGACTCAAATTTACCCAAATCAAAATAAAACCAAAATAATCCGGCTCAAACAACCCGTTTGTTAAATTTAGTGTATTTGATTCACGAACCGACCCAAAGTTTTGGATTTATTAACCGAGTTTATGAATTGGACTCCTAAACTATAGAACCCATAAATTGAACAAACCAATATACCAATTCTTCTATAACAAATTATTCACTTACTAAATGTATTAAACGATTAGGTATAAATAATACGGAAAAAAATTAATACTCATTAAGCATAAAATTTAGTTTACACATGCTTTTTAGTTTTAGGGGTTAGGATTTAAAGTTTAGGGGTTTAGGTTGTATAGTTTAGAATTTAAGGTTAGTGTTTAAAATTTAGTGTATAGGGTTTAAAGTATAGTTTTTAAGGTTAAGATTAGGAATTTAAGATTTGAACTTTTATAGCGCAAATACACAGGACACAATTTGTGTATCAAAGTTTTACCCAAATGACAAATACATTAATTATCAAAACAAATTTTCTGGTTCATACTTGTATAACTAAAATAATTTTTTTTGTATTAATTAAATTGTAATGTGGGATAAGTGGGATTTATAACATTAGTTGAATTTGGTTAGTGGAGTGGGTTTTATTTTATTGCTGCTTTTAATTGACTTTAATCTCAAGTTGACAATCTAATAAGATTATCACATACTCTTTGCTGAAGAATTATATAATTAAATTATTTACAATCTACGGGGAGATTCTAGATCCGGTTTTAAATTATTGATGTGCTTTTTAGGTATAATCACCAATATTTGATCAATTGATTAACGAATTCGGATCGATATTTACTATCTACGAGAAGACTTTAAATCCAGGTATAAATTGAACTACTTTTCATTGATGTATTTTTTTTTATGATCATTTACATCTGACTTATTGATTAAATAATTTAGATTAAATATTATATAAATTTACTATGGAACGATCTTTTTAATTTATTTTTTAATTCACAATACTAAAATTTAAATTATGACTTTGTTTAAAGGGCCGTAAATGATATATGCAAATCAATTACACGATTTTAACTAATAATAAGGTAATATTTAATCTAGACTTATACACGATGAAACTTAAACTAGAATGGAATCTTGTCCGAAATCTCCACATAATATTTATGCTTGATGAGACATAAACTTATGACATCAAAATTCCTAAAACCTTATTTTTATTATTGGATCAATAATAGAGATGGTAATGGATCGAGTTTTTTATCGACAACACGTGACTTGAAAATTCAAAGCTTCCATATGATTTTAATCCGGCCTAATTTCTAGAGTAAAAACCTGATTATACCCGACATAAATATTTTTTTTCTGTTTTCATTCGGAAAAATAGATAGATAATTAAAAAATATAGAGATGGGGTCATTATAATGATTATCTAATTTTTATTCGAAAAATAAAGAGATAATTAGAAAAAGTCTTGAGACAAGGGCATTATTTCAATTATTCTTGACTATCTAAAATAAATTTATATTATTATATCGGGTCGAGTTAAGTCAAACATTTTTAACCCTAAACTCAAACTCGACACGACACAATCTTATTTGTTATAAAACTCACTTGATCTAAGCCTGAATAAAAATGATAATATGAGATCGGATCGGATCAAAATCCTTTAAATTTGGGTCAAACAATCATCCCTGATAAATGCCTCACTCATTATAATATATATAGCATTTATTAGTGTAAACTCCATATAAACGTGCTTAATTTGCAAGACAAATATGTTTATACCAATCCCTGAATGGTCCTTTTTTCCTCGAAGCAGCTGTATTTTTTTATTAATTTAAATTATTTATTTTCTGTTTCTCTCCTTGGCAATTCTTGACAACCGTCCCCCTCCCCCTCCCATATATACATACTATAAAGTATAAATCTTAAGAAATTCTTTCAAGGAGAACATCATGTTTCTAATATCACCACTTTCTTTCTTGTCTCTACTTGTAATAAACTCATATTTTTTTTTAAAAAAATACCATCTCGTTTTATTAAATAAAAATATATTATATTTTTATGTCGAGATTTAAACTCATATAAAATAATATGAGTATCCTACGACCTTAACGGTTAAACAGATGTGAGGAGCAAGAAAAAACATTAAAAAAGGTTGATATGTTGAGCTAGTCACCCAACCCAAGCAATTTTGACCGGAAAAAAATATAAATGGCAAGAGGTGACATTTGGAGATATGATATGATTTTAACTTTATTAATTCAGTTTGGCTGACACGAATTACCAATTAATAATGAAATAAAATAAAAAAATTTCTACAAGTATTTTAACTTTATGGTATAAAAGTTTAATTTAAAGTTTAAAGTTTAGAGATTTAGATGTAATAATTTAATTTTAATTAAAATTTAGAGTTTATAAATTAAAACCTAAATCACTAATTATATTCACTTAAACACTACCTTCTAAACTTTAAATTAAATACAAAAATAATACATCTAAGTTTAACCATTAACATATACAAATTGCAAATAAGAAGGCCCGTGATATTGGATTGACTCTAACATTTGATCATAGGAATTTGGCCCAATTGGGTTGACCGGCCGTCTTAGTAACCAAAAATGATTATTTGCAATGTTATATATGTTTTTGAAAAAAAAATGATTGATAAATCGTGTAAATTTTAGGTTATATGTGTCTTTTAATTTTAAGAGTTAATTTGATCATAGTGTTTTTGGCCTTTGATGTCACTTATATTTTTTGCTGATTTATATGAACAAAAATTTATTGTCCATTTTCAATGTTCATTTTTATGCCGCAGCACTAAAAATTAAATCCTAAGTCCTAACATTAAATTTTAAATCTTAAACATAAACCCTAAACCCTAAATTATACATTATACCCCTAATTTCCTAAATTATAACATTAAACCTTAACATTGAGCTTAGTATTTTAGTGTGAGGCATAAATAGTGACACTAAAAAAAGGATGCGATTTATATAGATGTTAAAAAGATTTATGTTCATGAATGTCAGTTATATCTACATCACTTTATTTCGTTTCTTTTATTAAAATTTTCTTATGTTGATTTTATAAAAAAATAATATTTTTCATTTATTAGTTATTTATATAATTGATAGATGGACACCACCAGCTTGGCTTTGAATTTGATTTGCTGCTGTAATGGTCTCGCAATCCTTCTATTTTTTCTTATCCGTTTTGTACCTTCCAGTTTTACTATAATTTATTATTACCATTAATAAAATTATTCTTAAAAAAATCTATATATGGATTAGTGTAGTTGCCAAAAATAAATCAATAAAGCTTCTAATGAAAAAGTTTTATTTTCATTAAATGTGCAGATTTTTCTCAGTTCTTGCCTTTTCGGGGATTTTTCTTACTTTCCAAGCAGTTTCTATCTAAATATAAGCATCTACTAGGCCTTTGTTTTCTCATTACATAAAACTTGTTTGATTTTTGAGAGACATCCGTCTTCTTTGTTCTGTTTTAAGGTAACAGCTTTCTTAAATTTTGATATTACTTTATTACATGTTCGTTTCAGGTATTGAATCATAATATTTTCTGCAGTTATTGTTTCTGATTTCATTCGATTGTTATACGGAATAACCGAATAAGTTCCAGATTCGAATCTATATAGTATCATGGTATCATGTATATCTTTTGAATGTGTATCCATTAGATTGGCTGTAATGCTTATTTCTTGCCTTGAAAGGAATGTAGATTAGCTATAAAGAAGTCTTAGGTGTTGGATTTGGTTATTTAGGGATAGTCGATCCCGAAACTTAGTTTTAATTAGTTCATGCCATCGGTTATAGAATTTTGCCGATTTTGTCGTGTATATTGTGTTTATAGCGATTTCATACTACGATTCGAGGATGATGCTGGTTTTTGTTTTTTTTAGTGCCTCAGTACTTGCATCTTACTAACCTTGAAACACTGTATTTTTTGTTTGTTTACTTAGAGGTTATGGAAGAAGAGATACTGAGTGTGGTTTCAAGTGGTTCGGATGTTTCGGATTCGGTTAGCACCAATCATCAAGGAAACAAACGCAAAAGGTGTGGCGGTAAAGGCAATTCGTCGCAATTCAAAGGCGTTATGCAACAGAAGAATGGACAATGGGGTGCTCAACTATATGCTAATCATACCCGAATTTGGCTCGGGACATTCCGATCCGAAATAGATGCAGCAATGGCCTACGATAGCGCATCGATCAAGTTCCGGAGACCCTCATCGAAACTTTCCCTGGACCGAAATCACGATAGGGGAGCCGAAATTTCTGAGCCATTACAGCTCTGAAGCTGTCCTTGGCATGATAAGGGACGGTTCTTACCGGTACAAGTTCATGGAATACATCAAGGTTCGGTCTAGACTTAATGCAAAACCAGACGTTGATACCAACTCAATGGGGACTTACAGCAAAGAAGGGCTAATTTGCAAAAAAATGTTCGAAAAAGAGCTGACACCGAGCGATGTCAGTAAGCTTAATAGGCTCGTTGTCCCAAAAAAATTCGCTGTTAAGTACTTTCCCCCGGTTTCCGGGGCTGAAAAAGAGAGCGATGTCACCGTCGGCAATCGTCGAATTGGTTTTTTATTACAAATTCATGAAGCTATGGAAGTTTCGATATTGCTATTGGGGTAGCAGCCAGAGCTTCGTTTTCACTCGGGGTTGGAGCCGATTTCTCAAGGAAAAAGAGTTGAATGCCAAAGATATGATTTCGTTCTGCTTATGCGAGAGCCGAAAGGAGAACGAAGTCGGGAGATTCTGCATGATCGACGTGAACAAATGCAAGACCCCTGGTGCAGTATTCGTCCAGGGGAACGATGTCGGTATCGGACTAGAAGTCGATTTGCAGCTCCGGTTGGGGCGGTTTGATGGTGAAAAACAAGGGCAAAGATCAATGGCGGCAGCGAAGGTGGAACAAGAAGTTAAGATTGAGGGATTGAAACTCTTTGGTTTCCATATTAACTGAAGCTCAAATCCATGCATTTTTAATTATTTGGATTTTAGCTGAAATTAACATTGCAGCTGAGCAAGTTGTGCTACCTTGAACTTTGTGTTTTTTTGATTATTAGCAGTTTAAAGGGAAGGAAAAGATTTTCTTTTTCTGGAAATTAGAACATAAAATCTATTTAATTGATGTCAACAAAAAATTTTAATCAATGTTTTATTAACAAATTTTGTATTTTTAAAAGATTATTGTGTTTTGGTTTTTTTATAGATATACATTTTATCTATTTAATTGATGTTATAGATATATTTCCAAAAATGTTTTTATGAAAAAATCTTGACACACGGGCGATAAAATTTTTATCATTACAGTTCTTTTAGTTTTAGGGGTTAGGGCTTTGTTTAGGATTTAAAGTTTGGGTTAAGGTCAAAGGGTTTAAAATAAAAGGTTAGTATTTATAAAAAATATTTTATAGTGATCTTTTAGTTTTTTACAAGTTATTTTTAAAAATTTAGGCTTATTTATTGTGTTTTATTTTATTAAATACACATGTTAAAAATTTAAGATTTGAATTTTTATAAAATTAAAAAACCTAAATTCTAAAAAATTAAAACCTAAACCTTGAATATCAAAATTTTACTATTTTTTATTAAGCAAACTATATTTTAAAAAAGTTAGTGTAGTTTTCTTAATTATCCTAATTACATATTTTTTATCTGATAGTAAGACAAGGGAATAAAATATTCATTGCATCAAATTAAATTAAATTTTTAGGTAAAAATTAGATTTAAAATTTTTTTGAACAATCACATTTGAATTTTATTAAATATCAGATACAATGTATTAAACAGAGAGAAAAAAGAAGATTAATCTACTAAAAATTTTATAAAAATGTACAAAGAAAAACAAACAATTCTATAAAAATGTACAAAGAAAAGCAAACAATTCTATAAAAATTAGCATACCATCACAACTCAAAAACTTTTATAATCCCATATTGAAATAATCAAACTTTGTATTTTGATAATAAAAAAATAGTAAAAAAAAAATATATCAAATAAAAATAAAAAATAACGGGAACCAACAAAAAATTATTAAGATAAAAATGATTGTAGAAGCATTTAACTAAATTCTTAAAGCTATAATGATTATTTTGAAAGAAAAAATTAGGATTAGGTTTATTTTGAGAGAGCAGCGGATCTTTAGAATTAATTTGATTTTAATTTTTTAATATAATATGATTTTAAAAATTTAAATAGCTGCAATATGTGAATTAAATATATTATATTTATATTATTATTTTTATATTTATATTTATATGAGCATAATATCATAAGGTCATTAATTTCTTTTCAAAAGACATGTTTGATAATAATCCCACATTTTTCTCAAACGTAAAATGTCTTTCAAACTATCAATGAGACACTAAAATAATTTCTCAACCTCAAACTCTCCCAAATTCAAAAACAACCCAAATTCATATAAAAAAAACCCAAATTAACAGATAACCAATAAACCAAATCCATTCGACCGAAAAGGATCTTATTGAACACTTCCTAAAACATCAAAGGACTGATCTGAAGATTTATCCCTTTTCTTGCTTACACCACGATTAGCATTTAACATAGAGAGCAAAGAACCGTCTTTTCGTCTCCTCTCTAATCTTTTTTTTTTAAAGGATCTCCGCTCTAATCTTCCTCCCTGATAAAAAGGTCAAACCCAACCACCGCAAAATAAAGGGAAAGAAAGAATTTCCGGTGACCGTCAATCCGTGAAACGCCGCATTCTGCTATTATCTTCCTATGCTATTGCCGATCGTTTTTTTTTTTACTTTCCCGGTAACGACCCGGTGGCCTGAAAAAGAAATTATTTTTGGATTATTTCTTGACTATGAAGAGCAACAGAAACACCGGAAACAACAAAGGCTCCAATATTGTCAATAATAAAAATAGCATTCACAATCATAATCGTTTTTTGCCGATTTCTTTGAAATTCATATCTTCCTGCATAAAAACAGCCTCTTCCGCTGTCCGGTCAGCTAGTCCCTCCGTTGCCGCTTCTATATCTGGCGACAGTCACGAACACCAAAAAGACCAGGTTTTCTATTTTAGTTATTTTTTCACTATTGATTACTTATCATAATCTTAATTAATTTAGATTTTTTATTTTTGTTGATTTAGGGTTTTTTTTTGGATAAATAAGCTCCTTTTAGTTCATTTTGCTGTTCGATTGCTCAGAAAATAATTAGTTGTTAATTTTTTTAAAAAAGTTCTTTTAATTAAAATAAATCTACATTTAGGGCTTTGTGTAGTAAATGTTGTAATGTACAACTAGAAAATAAATTTCTTTACGAGTTCTATTTTTTTTAATATTTGCTGAAATTCAAGTTGGATTGTTGAAAATCATGCATAGAAATCTCTCCCTCTTAAAAACATTCATATATGTAACTCAGTGTCATTTTAGCGGTCATTGAATGGACATTGCATTATTTTTGTTGAGAATGATGTTTTCCTCTGGTTTTTTTTATTAAAATGAATGAAGTTGTAAATTATTCGTTAATGAATGCAAAAATGATAGTTAATGATACAAAGGTTATTTTTCTCAGAAATGAATCAATGATGCCTTAGGGGCTCTAAGGGAAGCTATACTTATTTTTAGAATATATTGATGCTATAATAATGTTTATCAGTTGCTTTAGAGTTTTATCTGTCTTTATAATGCCCACATTATGTTTTAAGGTCAAAATCATCATTAACGCTCTGGAAATAGATCCATTATTTTGCAATAATAATGATGATAATTAATCATTTCCTTGATTCATTTATGGTTGTAGCTTTCCGAAAATGGTTAGGTTATAAATTTGGACAGAGTAGCATAATCGGTTTATTATATCTATAAGGCTTGCTGTATGGTAACATTTTGATTCTCATTTATCAAAATTTAACTTCAGTATTGCTGTGATTTGAGTTCCTTTACGGGTGCAAATCGTCCAAGTTGCCCACCATTTTAATGACAATAACTCCTTGTAAAAGATGAGTGCAATTGTTTACCCCTTATCCTAAGAAGGTGTGCCTGGATGTTATATGCAAATAAAGTTTTAACTGTGACTGTGTAATATAGCTCGCCATGGTTTTACTTCTTTTGACTGCTTGAATATCCTGTTTATGCATTTGCCTTGGAATTCTTGTGTTGCATTGTTTGTTGATACCTGTTTGCAATCATTTGTTTTTGGAATTCTTTGTAAAATAGGTGCTCTGGACTTCCTTTGACAGACTAGTGCTTGGTCCATCATCTTTTAAAAGAGTTCTCTTACTTGGATACTCCAATGGCTTTCAAGTTCTTGATGTCGAAGATGCCTCTAGCGTCAATGAACTTGTATCGAGGCGTGATGATCCAGTTACATTTTTACAACTGCAGCTGCTTCCTGAAAAGTCTGAGGGTCATGAAGAATTTAGAGCATCACACCCTTTACTTTTGGTTGTTGCCTGTGATGAGTCAAAGGGTTCAGGTTCAATGCTTACTGGGAGAGATGGTTTTGCTGAGCCTCAAACTGGAAATGCTCTTATCTCTCCTACTGCTGTTCGATTCTATTCGTTAAGGTAATTATGTCCATGTACTAAGATTTCGGTCAACTGTATATATGGTTAGATGCAGTCCTCGAATAATTGCTGTGGGGCTTGCAACACAAGTAAGAATTAACTTATGTTTTTTTATTCTCTTCCCTCGAACTTATTACAGCTAGTGTTTTAACATTTTCATAGACAAGTCCCAAAAGCTTAAGCAATTTTTATCCTCCTCTTTGCTTTCTGTGTTTGGAATGCTCTAGTTCAATGCTCAACTCAAAATAAGCACATTAGATGATTCCAAGACTACTCTTGTTTTATCAAGTAGTTTAGATACATTCCTTATTTCATTTTATTTGATTTACTATTTAATGGAGCTAAACACCATTTTCTTTTATTGCTTGGCAGATATACTGCTTCGACGCGCTCACTCTTGAGAACAAATTTAGTGTCCTCACCTATCCTGTCCCTCAAGCAGGTGGCCAAGGAATGGTTGGGATTAGTATTGGATATGGGCCAGTGACAGTGGGTTCCAGGTGGTTAGCTTATGCTTCAAACAATCCTTTGCAGTCCAATACAGATCGTCTGAGTCCACAGAATCTTACTCCATCTCCTGGTGTTAGTCCATCAACTTCACCCAGCAGTGGGAATCTTGTGGCTCAATATGCCATGGAATCTAGTAAGCAATTAGCTTCTGGGTTAATCAATCTGGGTGACATGGGCTACAGGACTTTGTTGAAATACTATCAAGATCTTGTTCCTGATGGTTCTGGTTCTCCTGTATCTTCAAATTCAGGCTGGAAAGTTGGTCGGGCTGCTTCGCATTCTGCAGAGACTGATATTGCTGGGACGGTTAGTTTTTGTTTTTGATGTATTTTTGAAGCATACTTTAGTCTTTTTTTAGTGCCCGAGTTACATACATGATCATTGCACTTTATTTCCACCTCAATGTGATATGTTTCCATTCTTATCCTTTGCCTATATGCTTGAATTTTTTTAATGTGAGATCCATGCTTGAGGTCGAATTTCTCAGAGGTATTGGATGAGACAACAATGCTTATTGGTTTTTAGAAATACTTAATACCATAGGCTTGGAAATTTTGACCTGCAAAATATAATCAATGAAGATTTCTTTTTATATTATTTATTGCAGGTTGTTGTTAAAGATTTTGTTTCCAGAGCTGTTATATCACAGTTCAGGGCTCATACTAGTCCAATTTCTGCTCTGTGTTTTGATCCTAGTGGGACTCTTTTAGTTACCGCTTCAATTCATGGGAACAATATAAATATCTTTCGAATTATGCCATCCTCGACAAAGAATGGATCTGGCACTCAAAACTATGATTGGAGCTCGTCACATGTGCATCTTTACAAGCTCCATCGTGGCATGACATCAGCTGTATGTTTATTCACCTTCTACCTTTTAAAAACTGTTATGTTTTACCTATCTATAATTTTCTTTTATAATTTTTTAATTTTGCAGGTAATACAAGATATTTGTTTTAGTCCTTACAGTCAGTGGATTGCCATTGTTTCATCTCGGGGTACTTGCCATATTTTTGTTCTTTCCCCATTTGGTGGTGATAATGTTCTACAAATTCAGGATTCTCATGTAGATGGGCCTTGTCTTATCACCAGCTTTATCTCTCCCTTGGTGGTCTACTCCATCTTTCCTGATAAACTCTCAAACATTTTCTTTGCCACCACCAACTGTTACCCTCTCTGTTGTTAGTAGAATAAAAAACAGTAACTCATGGCTTAATATGGTTACCAATGCTTCATCTTCTGCTGCTGGGAAGGCCTCCTACCCCTCTGGTGCCTTTTCTGCTGTTTTTCACGATTCTTTACCAAATGATGTGCAACAAGCTCAAATGAAAACTAATATTTTGGAGCACCTATTAGTTTACACTCCTTCTGGTCATGTTGTTCAATATAAGCTATTGCCTTCATTTGGGGTAGAGGCAGGTGAAAATGCTTCAAGAATCGGATCAGGCTCTGCTCCTCAGGTACAAAATGAGGAGTTACAGGTGAAGGTTGAAACTATGCAATTGCAAGTATGGGATGTATGCCGAAGAACAGATTGGCCAGAAAGAGAGGAATGCCTTTCTGGAATGAGTCGTGGAAGAAAAGACGCATTAGAGATGACAATGGATGTTTCTGATTCTGAAGATAATGATGCTGGGCACAAGGACCTGTCAGTGCCCCAAGACCAGTCTCACTTGTATCTTTCAAATGCAGAAGTGCAGATTAGCTCTGCAAGGATACCGATCTGGCAGAACTCTAAGGTAGATGTTTTTATGGCCATGAGATTCTCATCACCCATTTTACTTGCATCTCGTATGTGTTTTTGTAGGTATCATTCCATACAATGAGTCCTGTGGGGTTCGAGGAGCATAAATTCACCACATATCAGTCTGGTGGAGAAATTGAAATTGAACAGATGCCTGCTCATGAGGTTGAAATTAGACAGAAGGATTTATTGCCTGTTTTTGAGCATTTTCACAGGCTTCGACCTGAATGGAACAACAGGTAATTTCTACATCCTTTTACATTGTGCCTTCAGGATGGTCTTACCTAGTGCAGAATGGTAGTTATATTGTATCACTGAATGAATTTACCTTCACTATATTCTTTTTTTTTCCCAAGGGGATTTGGTGGAGAAAAATATCCAATGTCTTCTGAAGAAGCGAAAACAAGATTCTCCCAAGTCACTGTTATTTCTCACTCTAAGTTGATGGCACCTAGCTCTGTTGAAAACTCAGATAGTGGTATGGAAATATTTTGTATTTTAGATATCATCCAAAATACTTATGGATCCAACTCGTTTAATGCTTTGTGCTTCTATCAGGATCAACGATGAATTCTTATCCTTCCAGCATTCAATCTGGAAAGGATGGTGGTGGGGTAAAAGGACAGAATTCTGGTTTTGCATCAGCTGTGCTTAAACAGAGCACTCTTAACAAAGATGCTGGTTCAGTTTCTTTTAATCAATCTAAAGGGGGTGTTTGTCCCATTGAAGATAGTAACTCAACTAATTGTATGTCATCCTTAACAAGTGGCTCTCTATCTGGTGGAAGAACTGTTGCAAAAGAGGTTCAGTTTCCAAATAGCGACGGAACCAGTGATGTTTCAAACTCGAGTTCTAACTGCTCTGATTTGAGTATGAACATGTTAGATGAGGGACCAGTGAATGAATCACCAGATTTTGAGCAATTTTTTCAAGAAGAGTACTGTACAGCATTACCCTCAGGTGCATGTCCTGAACAGAAGAAGGTTGTTACTGATGTTGACAACAGCAGCAGTCCTTGTGATAAAGAAAAATCTGAGGAAGAAGTTGACAACGATGATATGCTTGGGGGTGTTTCACCTTCTCTGAGGAAGGTAAGTATTTAAAGGCGTTATTTAATTGTTCATATTTTAATATATATGATGCATCATAGTCTGAAAACGCAGCTTCTAAAATTTTGCTGCTTCTATATAACATACAAACTATCTTTTGTACTTGTGTCTTCTTCTGTTTCTTCCCTAATGAGTGGTTTTTGCCTTCATAATCATTTGTACTGTGAACTTTCAGGTTCTTTCGGCTAAAACATCAGCCTTGTCGGGGGTTCACACACTAATAAGAAGTGTGGTTTGATGATTTTAAAAAGCTACTGACTGATTTATTCAGGTAATATATAATATCGTAACTACTGGCTTATTGTGCTGCCAAGGGCAAATTCTATGGTTTATTCCTTCCTAATGTACAATTTGTAAATTTATACTTGATAAAAATACAAATGATTTGTGGGGACATGTACTTTCTGTGTCGAGTAACATTATTCATTCTTCAAAGAAAAAGAAAAAAATAATAAAAAAAAAAAATGAACAACTGTAGTGCATTGTGTTCTTTTCCATTTGTTTAAATTCTGTGGTCTTTAAGTGTCAGTCTTGTTCTTGCATACTTACTGTGGTATAAGAGGAAGAATAGGATACAAATGATAAGATTTGAACTCTAAACTTCATAGAATGTCATTTTTAGAAAAACTAAACATCGTTTGTGCTTTTACATGTCAAGATTTATTTCTAATGTACTTCGAAATCTGTTCTCCCAGCTAACCTAATCTTGGATCCTTTTGAAGATTACTAGTTTTTCAAGAACACAACTGTAGATTTGATGTTAGCTTTTGTTCATTTACAAAACTTTGGATGCCCTGAAACATCCTGCCATGGAAGCTACATCTATGTAGATTTGATAAATTTGTGCATGGATATTGCATCTTTGTAATTTTGTGTTATTAAATGTATCAAAATTCAAGCATGGCATATATATTACATATCGTGTTTGTATTATTTTATCGGAGCTGCATTGAATTCGGCCCATCCTCCTAGATGCCCTCTCCCATCAAAGGAGTGGTCCCTTGAGGCTGAGTCACTCTTCCATCTCCATTCCTACATTGAGTGAATCACTCACTAAAATCTTGCACTCTTACATGCAAATGCATGCACTTGACTAGAGAGGAAATTTAGAGAACTTAGGCACCCTATGAGTGTGGAGATTAGAGCCATTTTTGTTGCCCAGTCCACCTGGGAGTGGGTCCATTTTTATTGTCGTCTTAACTTAAGGGCTTGAATTGTCTCCATCCAACACGCTATTGAAATGTTCTTTGTATGCAGCCTTAAATTGCTAACCTCATGAGTTGTTCTAGTTAACCACTTTGTCTATCAAATTATATATGGAAATTTTCACTTTTGATTTTTAAAATTATCTTATTCAGAATGTTATATTAGAAAAGTCAACAAATAATAACACGCGTTTTCTTTTTTTTTTTCAACTTTTCAAAAACAATTATGTGCATAATTAACAAGTGATAATTATCAGGACAGACAAAGTTTATCATATTTTTTTTTTCTTTCTACCCGATGGGGTGAAGTAAAAAAGGACACTCTTTTTGCAAATACAAAACTCGGCGGTTTGTTTTTGTTGAATTAAAAATGTCCATTTTTATAAAAAAATAATGTGGGGCATGGAAGGGGTCTACTTAGGTGGATATTGAGAAGCCTTAAATTTATAACAAAGGACCCTCTTCTATCAAATTATATTTTAAAATTCTCTCTTTCAAAATGTTATTTTAGAAAAAAAATAAAAGTAAACACTTTCCTTTTAACTTTTCAACCTTTAAAAAGAATTTAGCTTTTTGAAAATGCTATAGATTATGTTTTTTTCTTCTGTGGGTGAAGGAAATGGTTACAAATATCTGTATTTGTTGAATGTTGTATTTTTAAAGTGGATTTATGAATCAGTTGAATTAAAATTTGGGTTTATTATAAAATAATAATTGGTGAATTTTTTGTGTAATAAAACGATAAAAAATATTCTTAATGTAAATATTAAAATTCAAATCTACATAAAGTAGAAGCATATAAGCATCTTTAATTATTAAATCAATTAAATGATCTTAATTAAAGGTGATCGTGAGAAGGGCAAAATATAGAAGACCTTCAATATTTTAAAATATGAAACGTATCAACATCACAAATAATAATTAAACAGGCAAAGATTATAAAAGCATAAATACTCCAAATAAATCAATAATGTATGAAACATATTAACCAATAAGGAACAACAACATTGCATCCAGCAACTGTGGAATGAAGAGTACAAACATGATAAGATTCTTGAAAATGATTGACAAATACGTATTATATATATTATGAGGATGAAACTTGAAGAATATGGGGGAGTAGGTAAGGTAAAGAATAAACAGTTTTTTTTAATATATAAAGAATAAACAATTGATTTATTGAATTTAAAATTTAATTTATATGTTTTATACATTTAATAAATTTCAGATTTAATAAATTTTTTTTATAATTCTTTTTGTTTAATGAAATCTGTCTATAACCCTATTGATTTGTATTTTTGAGAAGAGACAAAAACAAAACCCAGAATCAAAATATCTCACTCAAAACATGTAACATGGAAAATGGTTTTCACAATCACTTTCATTTTGCAAGCTAAATTGGCTTGAACAGGTGTTTCACTTTCATCCCATGTTTATCAGTTTTAGCAAAATTGTCAAAAAGGGGGGGTTTATTTGCAGTCTTTTCAATGTAGTTTAATTTAGGGTGAGGGACAAAGTCTTCAATTCATTCCAAAGAAATACAAAACAACCACCTAATCCTCTTTTGTCAGGTATTGTTTGTCAAGCGTGGTTGTATGGATTTAACATCAAATATTGTAGTTTTAGAGGCATTAGTATCCGACAAAACAAGACCTTAAAGTTTGAATAACTCGATCCCGTGAATTTGTCTTGGGTCATTATCTTTTTTTAAAAAATATGTATGATAAGATGTGCAATAACGTTACTGCTCTTATATTTTAAAACTTTTATTTTCCTTTTGGACGTAGATTAATGCCCCACCTCTCTTGAGACTTGACAAATTCATGCACACATGGCACCCATGTCCTCAATCATATATCCTTTACGCTGGTTTGCACTTGCCACTTTGCATAGGAAAACAAATCAATAAACAATTGAAGAAACTGATGTAATGGTAAAGAAAAAAAAGAGAGGAAGGTGAATGGCAAAGAAGGCAAGGGTACGGTTAAAAAGGATAAGTTCTAAAATTTGTAAAAGACTCACCACTAAACATTTAAAATGTTATTATTTTTGGTTTTTTTTTAAAAATTTTTGGGAAGATTCATTAAAAATTTAACATTCAAAAATGTTATCATTTTATGTGATTTTTTTTTTTGTTTTTTGTAAGTAATACTTGTCAAAAATCATGAAAAAAATCAATAAAATTTCAAAAAAAATTTAATATTTTAAGTTTTTTTGAGTTTTTGACAAATTTCGAAAAATGGTTTTAAGCCTAAAACTAAATCATTTTTAGACTCACTTGAATGGTAAGTGGCATCAAGTTTTGTATCTTCTGATGCTTTAAATGTGCATACTTGCATGCATACAGAATGCAGTTTTCAAGGTCATAAATGGTGAGAGGTTAAACGGAGAGAGGGCACAGCAAAGATAGTAACAAAAGGGAAAGAGAAACACCACAGGAAAAGTGTGACTTTACATAGTCCACTTCCTAGGGGCAAGAGATTTTTTTGCCTCCTAACACTATAATATCCATTTCTGTCTCAAATTTCCACTCATTTTAACCCAACAACATCATATATATATATATAGTTCTCTAAGCTGTGCAATGGATTTGGTTCAGTTGCAAAAGCAATTGGTTGACTACAGAACCTCACTCTATCATGAGGTTAGCTTTTGTTTACAGTATTAGCAGACTGACTGGCATTCAAGAAAATTATCTGGTGGTTTAACTCTTTTAACTCCCATTTCTTGCTTTATGAATAGGGTTTCCTTGATGAACAATTCACCCAACTTCAGGAACTTCAAGATGAGAATAACTCAGATTTTGTTGTGGAAGTTGTGTCTCTTTTCTTTCAAGATTCTGAAAGACTGCTTAATGAACTGAGTAAAGCACTGTGAGTGAGGAACTTTACTTGAAAAAAAACATTTTTAAACATTTTCGTTTTGTTTCTAGTTTCTGCCATAGCTTGACAGATTTGAACACTTGTCCTTGTCTTAATGTGGTTTGATTATTGCTTCTGATGTTTAATTTAGAGAGCAACAGATCATAGATTTCAAAAGGATGGATGTTCTTGTTCACCAGTTGAAAGGTAGCAGCTCCAGGTATTTCCCTTGTTTTTATTTTCCCATTCTATCTTGTTAATCTTGTTTGCCATCACTTGTTTCCAGCATGTATGTATGTATGTATGTAAGTATGTTGACAGAGAGTTCATGTTGATTCATACCTGTAATAAATCTATAGTTTCTTAAATTTTTATTTCATGGTGTCTGTCAATTTTCACTCATTGTATATCCTACAGCATTGGTGCTCAGAGAGTTCAGAAACTCTGCATCGTCTTCCGGAACTACTGCAAAGCTCGGAACGTCGAAGGGTGAGTTTGAATTATGCCTCAGATCATTACATTTGATTAGATTTAAAGTTTGAAATCTCGATGTCTTATACATAGATGCCTGAAATGTCTGCAACAAGTGAAGCATGAGTATTCCATTGTGAAAACCAAGCTTGAATCTATGTTCCAGGTAATGTTTAAGACATCTTATCCAAGCTTAAATCTATGTTTCAAGTCAAATGTTGAGAATTGATTCTTTCCATTTGTTCTGAATGCTAGCTTGAACAACAAATCTCGAATGCCGGTGGCTCGATTCCTGTGTAATCTGTTGTTTCAGAAACACCTCATCTGCAGTTTTAAAATCCTTGTTGTTCATGCAGTTTTAGTAATAAGCTACTTTTGAGCTTAAGCTTGTATCATATCCAGTGTTTAAGCAATGACAAAGAACATGTGAATTGGAACAACATATGATCATGTATGCTCTTACCATAAAAACATGACCTCTAGCAACTCCGGGTTCGAATTAGTTTCGATATCTGCAACTCTTTTCTCTGTTTCCGACCTATATATGATATGGTCACCCTTAAAAAAACTAGAACTAATTTTAACATTTACAATCTTTTTAGGACTCAAAACAATAATATTTCGTAGACATGCTAAATGGATAAACATGCAACAATTCCGGTCAATGAGCATAACCACCAACCATCTATGAAGATGGAGATCTTCCAAGGACAAACAAATCCATTGTCCAAATTAAATATTCATCACCAACCATTCCCTGTCTTGTTTACTTTTTTTAAAAGAAGTTTTATTCGATATAAAAACTTTTATATCGAATAAATATAATCATATCTGACACATAACTGTTATGAAAATAAAATGGAAACCCCACGCTGCTGGGATGATGAAATTTGCTTCTTATAGTCGGCATTCACTGGGTGATTCGATGTTCACATTCAATGAACATAAATATTTTATTGATTTTGAAAGGGTCAAAGCTATTTTCACTCGACCGGGATGTTCCCCTGCATTGCTGCAAACTGCAAACAAAGCCAAAATATATGCTGTAATGACAGCAATCTATCAATTAGTTTACTCTCTCATCTTTTTCTTTTATTATTTTATGATTTATATTCGAAATCATCATCATTATTTTATGAAAACATCTTTATCACCACCCAACTTTTTTTGTTCATACTTTTTTCTAACTCCTTCAAGCTTTTTCATTTAATTTATTTATGTTACTCGTGTTCAGATGTGAGTGTAAAACACAAATATGTATTTTTATTAAATTTTAAAATAAATTTAAAGGGTTTTTTTAAAGGATTGTATCTCCACGTTTGGACATTATTACTTCAAATCCGGTGGACGAAATGTGAAAATAAATCATGTTCTTTAGGTGGTTTAACAATGGGCAAGGTTTTGCAGGCATACGGAACTGAGAGCACAGTGCAGCTCCAGCCATTCAAATAAAATCATGTTCGGTTCTTTACTCGGAATAAGTATATGTTCGATACAAATATATTTATTTTTTTTATAAAACTTTACAATTCATCTAAAGGTCATATCCCCGTACATTTATATTCAAATGTATCTGTATTTAAGATACGAGTATATATAAATGTATCTGTATTTAAGATACGAATATCAGATATGAATACTATTTAATTTTTCGCTATCATTTTGGGAAATGTCTTTTATGAACATCATCCAACACCGGCACAATCTTTTCATTTTGTTTTTCAGATTCAAGACCATATTGCCATAAATCTCCCAAATTAATGGTGAAAATGCAAGAAATTTGGGAAATTGGGATCATTGTCGTAAACTTTTGAATGTTGAGGTAAAGTTTTAAATTTATTAATAAATTGTTACATCAACAATCAAATTGGAAGTTTATCAGCTGAAATTTCACATGCAACAGTTGCAATCCTAGTCAGAAAACACAATTAGAAACAAAACAATGATGTCACCCAAAACACTTTAAAAAAGTAATTAAAAAACATTAATCTCACATCGGAAAAAAAAAAGTTTCTAAGCATGTAATTGGAATTATAAAAGATAATGGTCTCGTGACAAATGGTAGAATCCCTAACCAATTATTATTTGACATTTTTGGAGAAAAAACAACAGAAAGAAATGAGAATAGGTTAAGAGGAAATGTGGAAGAAAACAAAATAGTGGACAGAAATGAAATCAAATTTAATTCTGATGAAAGTACCATAATTTTAGTTGGTCCATTAAAGTCAATTAGACAAGGGCTTTTGAAGTCATTATCAAAAGCTTAGCTGTTCTTTAACATTATGCTAATATTCTTTTAGCACAATGAATGCAAATCATAACACAAGTGGTCCCATTTAATGCACATCCAAATGCAATCACCACCATATATAGAACACACAAAATGTAAAACTCATATATATTTTTGGATCGTTGGATACATATGAAATAATATATATATATCTCATCCATCCGTTTCACCCATCCAACGAAACAAATTCTTACATTGTGTAACTGGATCTTCCTATCCCTATATACATATATAAATGATATGTTCTTGTTTCCCTTTCAAAACAAGCCAAATTCTGTATTTTTATGCAAAGATTCAAGCCTCCACCATTCCTCATCCCATAATAACAAGCATTCAAGAAATGACAAGAATGTATCCAATCAAAATCTCAATCCATTGGTAGAGAAAAGGGACTTACTAGAATTTGCTTCCAATCATTTATCAAAGTGTCTTGATGCCCTTTTGTCCTTGCTGGGATTTAATGGCTGAAATCGCTGCACGTTTCGATTCCTCATTCGGTCGTCCCGGAGAGAAAACAAAAGAATTTCAATGTGTTTATCTAGATCAATCATAACACGAAACACGAGAAAAACAACACAAATATGACAAATCCCACCTGCTTGAAAACAAGAGAGGTCATAAGCAAGAAACATATAATCCAAAACTTCTCAACCTTATATGGAATATATATGATTGTATGTACACTTTGTCCAGTAGAGTATCAAACCATAATAAAGCAAACGAAATACCAAAAATTTGAACCGGAGAATGACAACGGTGGAGATTGGAGACTGATTTAAGCAAACATTTTTATATATACTAACACATATGTATAAACATACAGGGTCATAAGAAAAAAACATGGAAAATTTCTAATCCATGTTCTAAAATTAGCATATATAACATTAGCCAGGCACCGATCCCTTGATCAGGTACGGATGTTATCCATATATTCCTGTCTTCTTTTCCTTTGTGGCAAGAAGAAGGAATTTGTAACTCTTAAATTTAGTAGTCCGCTAAAACATAGTCAAAAGGCTCTAACCGGAACAAGAGCTTCATGGACAATAACACGAGTCCAGGCAACAGAATGCAGACCAGACCAGCTACGTGCTGAAATACCTCTTCTGACCATATAATCAAGTTCGGTAATCCGAATATAAGGAGCCAAATAACACCAGCATTAATATGACATTAATTAGTGACACTACACAATCTTAAACTGCAAACTTGTCGATTTCCACAAGCGGAGGAATGTTGTAAAGGTTAATTCTATTAACAGTCAGAACCAACAAACTTGCTTATCTCATCCATAACTGTATGGAAGTGATTGTTATTCGGCAACAAGTAAAAGCCGATCGTGGCTTGTTCCATATATAAAAGTTTAACCTCTTGGCCAGCTTTTTTGAGCCCATCAACATAAGCCAATTGCCAATCCTGAATAAGGTCAAAGCTGGCAACCACGACAAGACTCTTTGGGAATTTGATTCCTTCGAGACTTCTACCTTTAGGTCCAAACGGATTACATGCATGATGGTCTCTGTCTTCACCTTCAGGGAGATAAGCTCTCCAATACCAGTCTCGGTCTCGTAGGGTAACAAAGTATTTCCCATCTAAACGCTGTTCAGATTCAGTTCTTTCTTGTCCCCCAAACATCGGATTGAGCAATATGTTCCCCAATACATCAATTCCCGATTCCATAGCTTGCAAAGCAACATGGTGCACAATGTTACCACCAGAGCTATCTCCAGCCAGATATATATGAACCTTTGAATCTTTTTGACTTTGAAGCCATGGTCTTGAGTTAACCCACTTAAGAGCAGTCCACCCATCATCATAAGCACAAGGGTATCTATTCTCAGGTGCACGTCGATAATTCACAGAGACCACAACAGCCTTACAAAGACCGACCAATCGCCGACATAGAGTATCATAGATGGCACTGTTAGCCGAGGAATGAGCAAAGCTTCCACCATGAAAGAAAATAATAACAGGGACAACCTCAGCTGCAACAGGCTTCTCAAGTTCAGCAACATTTGGCTGAGGCTCTTCGGCCATAGCCGGTCTATAGATCCGACACAGGAGGCTCGTACCACGATCAATGAGGACATCAAATGAGAAAACCCCATCGACCGGGTTCGCGTTGGCGGGGACTTTACGATCAAGAAACTCTGCCAAGTGACGATTGAAAGTGCCATCAGGTCGACGAAGAAGATTGTAAGCCAACTTAAAATTGGAGATGAGGACCCACGTATTTAGGGGAACCACCATCTATTCAGAGACAAAGGCAAACAAGAACAAATCAAAACAAAGAACATATGCTATGATGCTAAGAACTCCATAATAACTATTCATCAAAGCAAGGCGATCCAAAACAAGAACATGTAAGATTCCTTCACTAATTTATATTATCTTCAAAATCTAATCAAGTTTTCCCAAATAAAACAACTCAAAATAATGAACTAAAAAAAAGTCACCAGCTGTAACAAAGAAAATCAGCTAAAATAGGGCCGGGAAATATATTAAAAACAGATTACAAACCAACTTTGACAATCCAATTCTAGATAGAAATTGACAAATTAAACAAGGAAAAAGATCGAACCTTGCATTCATTGAGGTTGACTTCATTACTCCTAGCCATTTCCCTCCTCTGAAGATTCCAGAACAAAAACCCAGAGCTTAAAACAGATCCTTTTGATCACACACAAACCAAACTCAATTTAAAAAAAAAAACTAAACAACAACAAAGATTCTATTTTTATTCGATTTTCCACTCCAAAGATCCTCTTTTTCCCCCTTCTTTTTCTTTTTTTCTGCTGTTCAACTCATTATCAAGTTGTTGTTGGTTGGGTTTTTTTGGATTAATTATATAAGTTCATAAGAAAACAGAGAATCAGAGAGAGTAAATGATAAATCTCACATCAATAAAATTAATGGAAGGGTTATATTTTTAGTTTTAGGCTAAAGGTTAAAAAAAATTATACATGTTTGTGTAAACTTTTTTTACACCGACAATATATCAAATATTAATCTTATTTAATACAGCGGTTAATTTTTTCCCAAACAATCTAGAATTCAATCTATTGGTAAAAAAAATCTATTATATCCTTCAAACTTAAACCCTTAAGTATTAAATTCAAAATATTAAAACTTAAACTATATATTATACACCTAAATCGTATTATTTGAGCATTCATAAATTAAATTTTATATTTTAAAAAGTTACATAAATAATAAAATTAATTAAATTAAAACAAATTTTAATATACATATTATGTAGTTTTTAGATTATAATTTTTTTAATTTTGAACCTAACAAGTGGTCATAGTAAAAAATGAATTATGTTCATCTTAAGAGACGCGTGCCTAATTGTTTTGTCTGTAAAGTATGTGTGCATTGTAAAATGATTAAAATATATATATATATATATAATCAATACTTTGTAATCACCTCTAGACTATTTAAATATTTATATTTTGAGTTGTAATTTATTTAAATATGCTCTCTCTCTTGCCCAAACCACTTCCTCTGCCTATCTATCTTACTCCTTCGTTACACACTCTCACCATCTCATAATTCATCCCTTTGTTTTTAGTTTTATAGCACAACTATTAATCATGCCAAACTCTCATAGTGTGAGAAGATTATTGTACATTATTAATATAATAAACGAATAATCAATTGATTTGGTGAGATAAATTATTAAATTTAAAATAAATAGTTAATTTAAAAAAAAATTATTGTCAACGTCTTATATATATGAATTCATCTAATTCAAAAGAGAAGAATTTGCATCAATACCGAGTTTTGACGTTATTAATGAAGCCATCATTATTAATATAATAAAAATAATTAATTACTCTTGTTGGTTAAGACACCATATCCCTTAAATATAAAAATTTGAGTCGTAACATTATAAATATAGTAATTAAGTTGAGAGGATTGTCCCTATAATGAATCTCGCCACACACTTATTTGATTTCATCAATTTTTTATGATAAAATATTTCTAGGTACATGTTGATGCGGCTTTGTCGAAAATCTTAATAAATTTTGCCAACAAAACCCATGTTTTTTTTTGTGAGGACCTAGGTTCGAATTTTTACTTCAATTCCACAAATAAATATTTCATTTTATCTACCAATATAGGTTACTATAACATGATGACATGTGCTGTTAACGAAATTCAGTATGTGAAATCAAAATGAAAACGGAAACTAAGGGTAGTGACTTGTTTGTAAATTTTATTTTTTGAGTTATCAAAATAAAAAATTAAATAAAAGTTGAGTGACCTTTTTGTAATTAATCGATAAGAATAAAACATGTGGTGGTAGTAAATAATTAGAAAAATGAGTCAGGAAGCAAAACCAAACAGCTACGTCGTTAAGGTTTAAGTTTTAAAGTTAAGAATATAATTTTTAAATTTTATAATTAAATATAAAAGATTGTATAATTTTTTTTAAATAGTTTATGTATTAAAATATAATTTTTTAACATATTAATATGATATCATTTGTTTATATATATTTTTAGTTATTTGACAACATATATATATCTTGCGTACATAAATATTTGAACTCAATTTTTATAAAAAAATACTATCATTTTTTTGCTGGAGTTAGAGGTGTAGGCTCGAGGCTCGTCGAGCTCAAAATTTTAGGCTTGAACTCGACTTGAAAATAATACTAATGGGCTCTGCTCGACTTGGCTTGAAATATGCTATAATTTTTTATAAAAGCTGGGGCCTTATTAAAACCTCTTTCATAATCAACACTGAAATGAAATTCAATGTCGAGAAAGAAGAAAAGAGTGCCCAATTTACTGTAGTTAATTTACAATTTCCCCTTAATTTATTTTAGGGATAACTACATTTTTGGTACCTCACCTTTACATGTTTTCCTATTTTTTTAGTACTCTACCTATTTTTTTTAGTAAAATGGTACTTAACGTTACGTTTTGTTTATATTTTGGTACCCCGCCGTTAAAAAATTAACAGAAGACTGACTAGGAGAGAGAAAAGCACACGTGACATGTTACCACGTCATTCTCTCTCTCCTAATCAGCATGCCACGTCAACTAAAATCGTGAAGAAAAAACACGTGGCATGCTGACTAGGAGAGAGAAAATGACGTGGCAGTATGCCACATGTGCTTTTCTCTCTCCTAGTCAGCCTTCCGTTAATTTTTTTAATGGCATGGTACCAAAATAGAAACAAAGCGTAACGTTAGGTACTATTTTACCAAAAAAATAGGTAGGGTACCAAAATAAGAAAATGGGAAAAGGTGGGTACTAAAAATATAGTTATCCCTTTATTTTATTTTTTTAACAGATTATTTTTAGTGCATATGTAGTATATATATATATAATTATTCTGATCTTAGTCACGAGCTTTTCGAGTCGAGCTTGAATCAAACTTACTCAAATTGAATTTTGACCAAACCAGTGTCACTAATTAGATTTATGTTATTAATACAGAAACAACACGAAATATATGATGCATAGATATAGATTATCATAACTCTTTGTTTGTGAGATGGAACAAATTTGATGACATCGGTCTTCCCACTTTTGCTTTTTATGTCTTCCCGCGTCTTATGCATATTTGGCCACAACCATCTCCTGTCTTTCTTTTCTTATCCAAAAACATTATTCTAACATATTTATTTAATTTTCTAATCTAATTTAAGTAATATATTTAGTAAACTTTGAAATTAGTTTAGATAGTTTCAATAGTAAATAATGATGTTATTCTTTTTAGATGATTTGAATTTAAATAGTGCATGATTTGAATTTGAATAGTGCAATATATACATGAATTTATATAATTTTAAAACCAGACCAAAAACACTACCGAAATTAGATATATAACCCTATAGAGAGTAGGAGGAACTCTTGCCCCTCCTACTCAATTTTTTTATCTTATGTATATGTTAAAAATGTATTGATTATAAATTTATTCCATTTTTAGTCATTTATGTTTTACCCTAATGTTTAATCTTGATCCATGACTAAAATACTATTAGTTCATTAGTATTTACCGATTTGGGTTTAAACCTAATTTGGATTGCAATGTGCTCGTTTCAGGTTTAGAACTTGCTGGGAATGCGGCGAGAGACAATAAAAAGAATCGAATAGTTCCAAGACATCCAATTAGCAGTGAGGAACGACGAGGAGTTGAGCAAGCTTTTGGGGTCAGTTGTTTGAAAAAATTATATATATTTGTCTAATAATATTGATGCAAAGTTACGTCATTTGGTAAATAAATTTATTAATTTTTAGCTTAAGATTACATATATTTAATTATATACAAATATTTTCATTAAAGTCAGACAATATAATCTTTTCATCTCTTATATGAAAGAAAAAATTTCAAAACATTGTACACATCAACTTATACATCACATCTTTGAAAAATATTTTGGTTTCTGGTAATAGAGGAAGTTAAGATTGAATTTAATTGTTCACTATAATTGTACTACTACTGAGAATGTTTGTTGATTTATCTTGAGAGATAGACGTTTAACGTTAGTCAAACACTGAAGAGAAGACGAATCTGTTTTAAGGAAAATGTTCATACATGCCTCAACAAAAAAAATTATAATTTAATTATGTCCGATTCAAGTTTTGTTTTTAATTTATTATTATTTATTTTTCTCACGGTATTTTATTATACTTGAATTATTACTACACTATTTTTTCTAACAATCTTAACATTATTTTTCTAACAATTTTAAGTTAGAGTATAAGTTTCAATTCAAGACGAACAGATTACTGTAGTCAACATAATTGAATTGTCGGTAATCCAAATATGAATATCCTTCCATGCTGATCTTGTCTTCAAAACGTAAAGATTGAATCGGTAAAACAAGAGGGAAACAAATATTTGACAACATCTTTTGAGGAGATATCACCGTTTCATATATCTATATGACACATGGACTAATAGAACAAAAAGTTCCTTGCGTTCGAAAGAAAATAGCTTCAAAGTGGTGACCTTCCTTTGATTTGCTGCCATTTTCACTTGAAAATTATGACTAATATTTGTGAAGTTTGTCCCATATGTGTTGGGAAGTTGGTTGGGGATGTTTCCAAGAACATGGACTTATGTCAGTGGTGGTGTATTCGGTCGAACAATTATTCAAGAGAATTCAAAGTTTGGGATTGGTGGAGGAAATGAAAAAAATCAATCAAATCAAATCTCGACCCCTCTAAATATTCTGATGTCTCATTTCAAGGATGATTCTAGCCCAAACATTTTATTTATTTATTTTTGCAATGCAAAGACAATGGCGAGAGAAAGAGAGCACGTATGGGTCAAAGCCATAAGCAGAGGCATGCGTCTTTTCATAAAGATGAGTCTATTTAAAATTGACTTTATTCCAATATTAATATTTGAGTTAATATTTTTGAACCATTATTAATGGTTTAAATCAAATACTTAGATATTTGATGTACTAACAAATTTTTGAGAAATTGTAAAGATAACATAACAGTTGCAATTTTGACGAAGTAAATAGATGATGGTAAAATGAGAAATACTCTAAATCTCTTAAATTTTGGTTTGAGTCTCACGATATGTTGGAAATTAAAGATAAGTATTATTGTTAGTAAATTATTTCTGAGACTAACCGTTGTTTGTGTTTAAGGTTGAACAGAATTATGTTGACTTTGTACTTATGTTTCAAAATCATATTATGAATGACATTTAGTTTGTGACTTTGCCGTAACATAAGCCAAGAACTCGTTATGATGTTATAGTCACTACTTCGACTCTAGATTTGAATCAAGTTCAATGTTGTCAGTAACAATATGAAAAACTTGTGGAGAAAATTTCAAAACGTGGTAATGAGAAAGTGTTATTTGACCATGTTGTTCCTCCTATTATTAGAGAGGATGATGTAGATGTTGCTACCGCCTTCAACGTTGCCAAGACATGGAAGCACTCTGGTTTATTATGTCGTAACTGCACTCTCAAAACCATATATGATGCGCGTTATGAAGTGCACAATATTGTGAGAACGAGAAGAAGTTCTGGGTTATCATAGAACATGTGGGAGAAATTGTGTTATCAGTAAACCTTTTAAATAAGGTGTACCACAATAAAAAAAGGGAAAAACATATGAATTATGGAATGGTAGTAAACTTTCCTACATTACTTAAAAGTGTGGAAGGTGTATTGCCAAAGTAATGACTTTTTTACGGAAGCAAATGAAAATAAATCTTAAAACGGTGAATTGTATTTTCATCGATTATGCTTGCCATAACAATAATGATAATGGTATTAGTGGTAAAAACGAAAGAATTTCGTTACCATGGATTATCCTCCTAACATGCTTGATTTTGTGATAATTGGTTGTGTTTGCCATAGCAATACACAATTGTTTCTTACGCATGAATCAAAGGATTCACAAGAACAAGATATTGATATCTAATTGCCTCATTCTTTTGTAAGACTAAGGAAGTTGGTCAAGTTCAATGAAACGAATTATAGAGACTATTGATGAAAATTGTCAAAACTTTCAACAAGAGGTTGATGTGCAAGGGTGGAAAAGTCCCTTTGAATCTGATTTTTTTACCTATATGCTAGAGGCTAAATGACTATGAAATTTCTTGGAGGATATTCCCTAATGTTCAAAGTATATATTTGTGATAACCAAACAACATTTGGAAGAGCACAGAACGTAATGGTAAATCGAGACATATGCGTCGCCGACATAATACCGTTAAACAACTAATCTCAACTAGAATTATCTCAATTGTTATTGTAGGATCAAAAGATAACATTGCGGATCCGCTAACCAAAGGGTTAAATCGAGATCAAGTTGATAAAACATCGAAAGAAATGTGACTAAAGCCCATGAAAATTTAAGGCGCTATGTGAAGGAAAACCCAACCTAGTTGACTGGAGATCCAAGATCTAGGTTCAATGGGACAACCTACTTGCATAGACCTTGTGCGGTCACTGTGGGGGTTCATATCCCAAGTCCATTTCTATGATGTAAACAGTGACTAAAATATAGAAAAGGTTAAGCAATGCTTTTAATGACCATTGTGTGTTTCGCTAAATCGAACAACATAAGTCACCTATGTGAGAGTGGAGTGGAGTGGAGTCGCTTCAAGAAGACTATTGGGGGGCATAGTTCTCTAAGCTTTTGCAAAATCAGGAGATGTCCAAGGTTATATGGACATAACCATGAGAACCAAATTCTTGTCAGTGAGGTATTTGTGTAAGGTATGTCATCGCTTACACAAAGACAGGACAGTTCAAAGACATCACGTCTACTGGACAACCAATAAGGTAAACATATTTTCACAAGGGAAGGTTCAAAGGGGGACGCGTACCTATCCTTTGCAGATATCGAACGTAGAATCTATCACCACATTGAGTCAATGTTTTTGAACCATCAATTTTATTCATGTGGGGGATTGTTGGAAAAATATATATATATATATATACTGGTTGAATAATATTGATGCAAAGTCGTGTCACTTGGTGAATAGACTTATTAATTTTTGGCTTAAAGAGCGCATCCATTCAATCATATTTGTTAACTTTTCAACAAATCTTTCCATAAAAAAGTTTAACCTTTTCATCAAAGATTTAATCTTTTCATTCCTTATATAAAGGAGAAATTTCCAAAACATTTTACACATCAACTTACACACCACAACATCTTTGAAACTCAACAACTTTGAAAAACTTTTTGGTTTCTGGTGATAGAGGAAGGCAAGATTGAGTTCGATTGTTCACTGCAATTGTGCTACTGCTGTGAACGTTTGTTGTTGTATCCTGGGAGATAGACGTCCAACGTTACTCAAGCACCGAGAAGAGGACGAATCTGTCTTAAGAAAACTGTTTTTACAGGCCTCAACAAAAAAATTTCTTCTGATTTTAACTATGTCCGATTCAGGTTCTGTTTATAATTTATTATTTATTTTTCTAACAGTAATTTATTATTCTTAGATTATTACTACACCTATTTTTCTAACATCAATCACTATTGCAAATGGAGGTGTTTTACCAAACATTCATCAAACTCTTCTTCCCAAGAAAATGGGAAAGGATAAGGGTGAAATTGGGTCTGCTTCTCAGGAGTTTTAGGCCTTAGCTTAGGCTCTCTTCTATAAGGAAAAAAAATGGTTGATTAGTAGCATATGTTGTTTTAGTTTCAGGGGCTTTGAATTTTGTTTTGTAATCCTTTGAACAAAGCTTTTGTACACTGAAACTATTTTGATCAAAGCTGTTTCTTTTTTCCCTTCTTTTCTTCCATTGATTCTAGAATTCAATTTGGTTTGTTTGCCATTTGTTTTCAGCACATGAATTGAGTAATGCATTAGAAACCAAGTTGTTAAAGTTTTTAGCTTTTCTATCCACATTTTATTAGAATTAAAAGCTTGAAGTGTTCAAAATACTAATAAAGATTAAATTTTTATTTGAACTAAATCGATTCAAAGATATGTGTAGTAACCCATACGGGCCAAGACCCATGAAGTTAGAACAAACATCCGAAATAAGAAACTACCACCAAACAAACATCGAAATGTCAGACCAAACCACCCCCTGAAAATCTAACCAGATTTTGTCAAAATTCCCTCCTTTTCCCCTTGTCTCAAATACCCAGCAAAAGCTTTCCGTTTTATTTCCCCCATTTTTCTCACAAAGATGTCTTTGTATTGGTTATTGATATGCCATGGAATGATGACTCTTACGATAGCTGTTTCCTTCCTCTGTGGACAGTGGCCTATCTTCCAAGGAACACCCATCAGCTGCATCCATCGTTTCCTCACTTTCGGAGCATATCGATTCTTCCTGTAACTTGCATTTCTTTGAGGGTTCTTATTTATATCTTGGTTTTGGGTATGATTCTTGGTTTTAATTTGTTTCAGGAAGTTTGTTGGGGCAGTTTGTGGAGATAGAGGGAAAAATGTGGTCTTTTCTGTTGAGTATTATTGCTGTGATAGGGCTAATCCCATCTTACAGGTATAGTTCTACACCAATTGAAATGATTCAATTGAAGCCCCTGGAAAACAATTTTTCTGTTCTTGTTTCGTAGCATGTTAATGAGCGAGTTTCAATGAATTTTTTAGTATTTTATTGTAGGATCAGAATTAGGATACGTGAAAGTTATTGTAATGATGTTTGATTTCAGTTAATTTTGATGCTAAAACATTGAACTGTAAGATTCATTCCTTATACATTAATATGTGGAGGTCCTGGGGTGGAGGGAAAACTCGAGCATGTGCATTAAATTTGATGAATGAGGATCAACCGAATTGATGTTGGTTCTTTCCCAGCGCTATGTGATTCCATTTTAATGTCAAAACCTTTGCAATGCTATTAGAAACAAATTGCTTTCTGATGCAAGCATCCAGCATTAAAACCGAAGGTTGCAGAAGATGATCTTATAAAGGGTTGTTTTGTACAAAAGGGGTGATTTTTATGACTTTCTCTCTATGACAGGTTGTATAATTGGAACGACTTATTACATTGTAGTGAAGACGTCTTTCAGCTATATTCCAGGGCACTATCTAAGTGAAGTGCATAAGTATGTGCTAATAAGTAAGTTATCTGCTGAAACCTGATTTCTTTAAAGTGATTCCTTCCCCTTTTCCCTTAGATTTTGTATTTTTTTGTAGGCACGCAAGTTTTTTTGCGGTTGCTATTGGCATTTTTCTCTTTCTATTGACTAGCTTTTCTGATCCGCGAACTGTGAAGGCTGAGAATGTTTCACAATATCTCTCTGCTTATCCTTATGACAATATGATATTTACCAAGAAAGAATGCCCCACTTGTAAAATTCCAAAGTAGGTTCATTGCTATGGTTTCATATTTATTTTTGGCCTTTTTGTTTGCATAAGATGTGATGGGATGTTGCTATTGTTCCAGACCTGCTAGATCAAAGCACTGCAGCTTATGCAAGCGATGTGTTGCCCGCTTTGATCATCACTGTGGATGGATGGTTTGACCGGCATCTCAATTTATTTTTTTCTCCGCTATTTTATTTTGTTTTGCAAGTTGTTCTATGTACAAGATGTTAACAATCCTAATATTCGATGTCTTCTCAAGATGGTGTCAATTACAGAATAACTGTATTGGGGAGAGGAATACCCGATACTTCTTGGCTTTTCTTATATGGTGAGTTCTGCACTATTTATCTGCAGCCGATCTATATTTTTAATTTGATTCACTTAATGTTCCTTTTACATTTCGTTCACTCTTCTATTCGATAGATACTTATGGTGGTGATGTTCACTTCAAGAACATGAGCAGCCTCATTTTACCTTGTGTTATGTTGTTCTTGAGCTACTCATGTCTGGTGTTAGGACCCTCCAAATGCATAATTATGGAAATACTTGGTGAAGGTTGAACGTATCCATGTCACACACATACACGAGTCCAAGTAACATAGTTTGGTGGAAACAATCCAACACTAACATCCATTTCTGTCAATTAGTTGGGTCATGGTCAAGGTTTCATCATTAACTATGAATGGAGCTTTTAAATATCCCATTCCATTAATGTAAGCTAGTTTTAAGCATAAAGTATTGCATTAATTTTGGTTCAAGTAATGATCTTAATCTAGTAATCGAGGAATGAATATCTTGCATTTCAATTTTAGTGTTCAAAATTCATCTTTAGCATTTCAGGCATTTCCTTCTTTGTGTGTATGGGACGGTTGCTATCGGATTGGTTCTTGCTGGACGAGGACGAGTGGAAGAATTGCAAATCATGCATATTTTAATCGGTAAATCTATTTGGACCAACATTTTTTAGTTTCTTTATAATCTACCAACTAAACATTTGATTCCGCTTGCTTCTTCTTTTTTTTTTCCTTTTCCCCAGTTTATTGTGGTGTAGATAATTCTATTAGCAGTTTAGCTCCTTATATCGCACAGGTGAGTGTCAAATGTATGATATTATCTGAATTTTTTTGTGAGGGTAATTGCTTGTTGTGACTTTAACTTGTCTTTGTTTTTTCGACTGTTACTGTTCATGTTTAAGTAATTGTCATTCGGTTTTCGCAGTGGCTACTAGATGCACATAACACCCAAATACTTCTTATGGTGTTCTTGGCTATAGTTTCTCTCTTATTGGCGGGTTTCTTCGTATATCACGCAAATCTTTGTCTCACAAACACGACAACAAACGAGGTAAGATCTGTTTAGACCTTGTTCATTCAGTAGTTTGTCACCTTAATCCGAATACAAACCCGGAAACACTCCTCTAATGTGTTTGAAATTGCAGACCTTCAAGTGGCAAGACTACGTAATCTGGCAGAAGAAATTGAATGAAGCACAAGCAGCATTGAATGTGAACACCTCTGGGATGACTACGGAAGGAAAACCTCAGGAGATCAAATGTAAATCCTTCTTCAGAAGGTTCCTTCCACAGGAGACTGAAGTTGTTGTAAGAAGAAATGTGTACGATAAAGGGTTCTTTCACAATATCTACGAGGTCATTTTCCCTGTTTCGACAAGAGCATCATTTATGCTGACGAAATTGAAATCGGGCTGAGATTTTGTCAACCATTATTACATATTTCATTCACTCGGAACCTCCTATTATGGCACTGTTAGCCAGAAGTTCAAGATGGATGGATGGAGTCGAAATCTCGAGGTTCGCGCTTGGAGCATGGTCCATTTATACAGCTTCTTGATGACTTGATATTATCGTTCTGGAAAATGGAAATCGATACATACCTGTTGATTTTGTAATGCAAAGGGCAGTTCTGTTAGAAAGAAAGTTAAAGAATGTGGATTTCTATTTTTATTTCTGATTGTATTCCATGACTGGTGGTAATACTTTCTGGTATGTTTTCTCAAGGCTCCAACTCTTTATTTTTCTTGAAATAATTCTTTTTCTGTAAATTTCAGGTATTCTAGCAGAGATTATACTTGGATCGACTCCATTCATAACAAGGTGAAGATACAAAAGAACTGAACTTTCATCTGTTTAGATTCCAGATTCCAGATCTCTTAATGTCTGAAACTTCATTTTCTATTCTAAAATGATTTCTAGTAGCTGCTAACTTTCTCATCATTCTTCAATTCCTTGAAATTCCTCCACCAATACCTCTGAAAGTCATGAACAAGAGGAAATTAAAACCAGAAACCGAGAAAAAATGAAAAAAAAAACATTTCTAGAGAAAAAGGAACTATTTCAACATATACCCTTTTGGAACTGAGTTTTTATTTATCGTTGACAACCATCTTCCCAGAGTTCTCAGAAACTACACTGCCACTGCTATCAACGTGGGATGATGAACGTACCATTCTCCATGCAACATACCCTGCTAAAACTGCTGAGAAAAAGACCAACACAAATCTCAAGAGGACACATTTTTTCCCCTGCTTTTAAAACCAACTAGATTGACAAAGAATTGAAGACTCTGAAAACCTCAATTTTATTTGGTGTTGTGGATGTTGATGACGGATTGGATTTGTTAAGAATGTAAAGGACGGTGGGAAGAAATAGGAGGAATCTTGATCTTGAAAGCAAGCCTATGCATTATCATTGTATAGCCTATAGGGTCACCAACTACATTAACAAATTGGTTAGCATTTGCCTGTTTTAGTTGTGTTTTGTAGGGATGGAATATGTACCAAACTAACATCTTGGAGTGTTTAGATATGACCTAAAATAACACTGACAACTAATTAGCCTAGTGGTATGAAGCATTAGAGGTCTCACATCTCTTAATTAAGATTAGAAATTCGAATTAAAATGGTAATATAACCTTTTCTATAAAAAAAAGTAAATTTAAACACATATCCGATATATTCTGATATAAAAATGAATATATGACCTTTAAAGACCCTCTAAATAACTAAAATAAAAGAATATATACTCGTACTGAATACATATTCATATCTGACACGCCCGAATTAGCATAATGTTCGCCCATAACAAATCGATGCAAAGTAGAGATTTTTTGCCCATTTTTCATGCAACAACAATCAATCATCATGTAAGCTTAAACTCCATTGAAACAAGAGTTGGAGTATATATAATAAAAGAGAATGTGAGCGAGGCAAGCAACTATGTTGCTCGAACTTCGGACTCAAATGTGTATGTATCAAGGTACGTCCTCCACGGATATCCATGTCAAAAATATGCCGGATACAAGTGTCGGACATAGGAGAAATTATTAGATGAACTCTGTTTATCACGTCATCTGTGGTCCAACTATTCAAGTCCGTCCATCTTAAAATAACTATCTAATAACCACTCACTCTCTAATAACACGTAGGAAAGAAATGATGATTCACCTTAAGAAAAAAATAAAATGGACGGACTTGATTGGTTGTGACCACGAATAATGTAGTGAACATGGTTCATCTAATAATTTTTTCGGACATAGATATTAAAAAAGAGTCTAAATTACGTAGGTAACACCTACCTTTACATGAGTGCTTGGAAAAGAGGATGTGCGGAGAGTATCCTGAATTTCGTCCACCATTTTTCATTTCGGAATGCCAAGTACGAAGGCAGCTTGATCTGCGATTGCAGCCATAGATGTTATTCTATAACCACTCTCCCATCGCCGGCGTATTCCTTCGCTTGGATACAAAAAGTGGAGTTCCACAAATAGTGTTGTAAACGAACTGAACGTTCAGCGAATCGTTCGTAAATTGTTCGGTGGGAAGTTCGTTTATGTTCGTTTATTTATTAAACGAACGAATATGAACAAAATTTTTTGTTCGTTTAATTAAATGAACGAACACGAACAAAGGGCTTGTTCGTTCATTTATGTTCGTGAACGTTCGGTAATCCATTCGTTTATGTTCGTTCGTTTATGTTCATTTATGTTCATTCGTTTATGTTCGTTTATGTTCATTTAAATTTATTCGCATATGTCTAAGGGTGTTCATTGTTCGGTTAAACCGAACTAATCGACCGAACCAAAACAAATTGGTTAATGTTTTAGATAATTTTAAGTTTCGGCTAACGGTTAAGAGTTTTTTCAAATTTCAATTATCGATTAAGTCGTTTAAAATCGGTTAATTAACTAAATTAATCGAACTAACCCAAAATATTCGTTTATGTTCATTTATGTTCGTTCGTTTGTATTTGTTTATGTTTGTTTGTGTTTGTTTATGTTCGTTTATCATTTAAACGAACGAACATGAACGAACTCGAACAAGCTACATTCCTTAATGAACGAACACGAACAAGAAATTTTCTGTTCGTTTATGTTCGTGTTCGTTCGGTTAAAGTTAAACGAATGAACATAAACACACCCTCGTTCGTGTTCGTTCGGTTCGTTTATAGGTCTATCCACAACTTTGAACAGTTGAAAAGCTCATATAAGTTCTGTTTTTTTTTTAGTTGCGGTTGCTATTTCTAACGACTGTTTATCGGCTACAGTGACCTCAAGCAACCACTGGTTTGACTCTCAACGTGCATTTGACTATCTATTTTAACGCTCAAACGACTGTTTGCCTCCAACAAGCGTTTGCTCACCACAAAAAAAAAAAAAAACATAACACCACACATTTGAAAAACTAAACATTTAACCTTTTAAGGTACCCTTCCACAAATAACCATGATTTACATAAGTTTAATCTATCATCACATTACCAGATATCAAATTCTAAACATTACAAACAATTGTTACTACAATCAAAAGGAAACAACCAAGCTCAAACAACAATACTCATATTTCCTTCATCACCCCCCAAAATATAAAATTTTAAAACTTCACATAAAAAAGTAACCGTTTTATAACCAGCTCAAAACAGATTCTTACTGGCCAAGCAATTCTCCAATCTGATGATTCAACTTTTCATCAGAAATATGTAATCAAAACCAAAACTGATCATCAAACAAGCTAAAACAGTAACTCAAAGATGAATTATCCTCGAAAGAACTCGATTGGTCAAGCCCAGACGGTTAACGTCTTAACGATATGTTCAGATACTACATTTGTCGGGCTTAATTTTGAAAACCCAGAAACAAAAATCAAGAATTTGAAAGAAAAAAAAGTTTGGGACAGCTTGTTCTTTGTATTATTGGGTGGGTGAGGGGGGGGGGGGTGAAGAACAAAAAAATATTTCTCGAGATGGATTTAATTGAAATTTAAGAGAAATGGAGAAAATTTAAGTTTATTAAGCGTAGTTTTGGGGTGAGGTTTTTTTTCAAGACTTAACCACAAAATAAATGGCTAAATTATATATATATTTATAATAAGTGTTGAAAGTTTTATTTTTAGTTTGTTTTAAAGTCAATTGAATCACATACTTCAACCAAAAATAAAATTTTGAGCATTTATTTCAACACAAAAAATACTTTAAGTACCTATTTCAGCCAAAAATAAAATTTTAAGTACTTATTTTAACCAAAAAAATATTTTAGGTATCTATTACAAAAAATAGACATAGTTTAAGTACTTTTTGTAGTTAAGCTTTATTTTAAAAACATGGGCCCGTTTGGTCCTAAAGAATGAATATTATTTTTATTTTTATTTTCCAAGAAAATGAAAAACAATGAAAAAAATGTGTTTAGTTGAAAATTTTAAAAATAATTGTTAAAAAATAAAAATGAGTAAAAAACATTGAAAACATAAAAAAATATTTTCATTATTTTCATTGAAATATTTTAGGAAAATAGAAAATATGAAAAGAAAGATTTTTTAATTTTAACACGGGTACGAATTCTTCTAATATTATTTTTTTAAAACTTTAGTTTATATTTTCATATTTTATTTATTTATTATTATACTAATATTTTTATAAATATATTTTATTTTAATTATTTAATAATTATTTTTCATTTCTATCTTGAAAAGATAAATACCAAACACATTTTTACTATTTTTATTTTTGAAAACAAGTTTTCATCCCTATTAACCAAACATGTTTTTTTATTTTTAGAAAAGTGAAAATAAAAATTATTTTCTAAAAATAAACATAAAATATATATATTTTTAAAACCAAACAGACTCTAAATTTTTAATTTTCTTATTTTATAAAATAAAAGTATTTATACATTTATGGCATAATATCAAAAAATGTTCCTAACGTTTGACTGAATAGTTATTTTAGTCCTTATTCTATTTTGAACCAATTTAGCCCCCAACGTTTTATTTTTGGGTCAAAATGGCTCATCTGCGAATGAAAACTGTTAGTCAACTAATAATAAACAACTTGAAATGACATGACAAAATAGCATCTCAATAAAAAAATATTTTTATAAAAATATTTTTTGACTTATATGACATGTTTTCAAGTCAAACATCTTTATATATATGATATTGTCATGTCAGTGTGCACTGCCATATAAGTTTGTCACGTCATTCCAAGTCATTTACCATTAACAATTCTATTAAACGTTAGGATATTTTTTTTAGGCATAAAGTCAAAACTAACCTTCAACGTTTGATTCACCATCGTTGAATGAAAACTGTTAGTCAATTAGTCGACTTAAATTTTAGAGTGAAGGATTAGAACTCAAGTTCAAAGGATAATATACATAATGTCCAACCACTAGACCAATCTCCCAAGCTTGAAAGTTAACGCAAAAGATGTTATATAACCTCATGAAACTAGCATAGCTTATTTTTCTTTGACAGCATCTCCATAATTATTTTTTTTTTCTTTCAAAATTTGTATCGAACAAAGCTTTCAAGGCACGAATACCAGGTAAGTGTGGAGTGTTTTCAGTATTTGTGCACTTATTTCTTGAAGGTTAACGAATGGGAATTTCCAAATCACTGTAACATCTTCAAGTTTTAATATCCCTGAAATAAATGCAGCGAAAATTAACGAATTTTACCTATTTGAAAAAACAGGGAGGAAAAGAAAAATGAACAATTTCAGTTTAAATTTCAAAGAATTAAAGAAAAATTTAGTATTATCTTACTAATCGGAAACAAAAATTACAGGAGAAATAAAAATAGCGACTTCTGATTATAAACAGACAAAGGTTTAGAGGAGGGAAAGTAAGTAGTGGGATAAGGATTCTTCACTTGTCGTCCAAACTAGAAGGAAACAACAACAGTAGTCCAACAAATAGGGGTAGTGTTAGGGTACAAAACATCATTAGCTATAATCATATACGGTATATTTTTTATAGCATTATGCCTGTATTTATTATATATTTTATACGATCATAATCATATACGATATATTTAACGTACTAAATTTATAATGATCGGAAAAAACGACAATTCTGAAGTCACTCACCTGTCCTCTTCCTCCCGACATAACCGGCAAAAGCAGGTAACTCCCACGGCTTAACCGGTTAATTGAGTCAACGTTTATAAATTGGGGTAATGTTAGGGTACAAGACATCATTCCGTTGAAAAACCGCCTCTCTCTTATAAACCAAACTCCCACAAATCTATCTCATTAGCTATCGAGGGATTTCGTATATAAATCAACTCCAACAAATACCTATATAAACCCTTCTTTTCAAACATTTTCTCTTCCCCCATCAATTTTCCCTCCATTTTGTTGCTTTATCGTTTATAAATTCCTTTTTTTTATAAAAAAAGGTGTTGAATTTCTTCAGTTTTGCATCAAACACTAATCCTTGAGTGTGTTTCATTCGTTTCCTCGCAAGTTCTGTGTTATCCTCTGAAAACTTCTAGTTTTTTGTCAACGAGTTGAATTTTATTAGATATTTGTGAATTTCGATCTGTTTTTCCCCGGTGGTTTTTAGAGGAAACCCCATAATCTTTTTGGAGTTTTTTTTTTGGGTGAGGAACAAAAAGACGATGGCGGAACAAGGTGGCTTGGAAGGGAGCCAACCAGTGGATCTTTCCAAGCACCCATCTGGCATTGTTCCCACTCTTCAGTAAGTCTCCTTTTTGCCCGCCGTTCTTGTGTGCAATAAAGTTATATAAATGCTTAAGAATTGGTCGAACAGGGTTTTCCGGTGGGAAGATCGTGTAGGTGTTATTATTTTCATTTAAATTATTGGGGGAAATGTGTTTCTGGGATATGGGTGTTTGAGATTTTAGTGAATGGCTGACGGGAGCTTGTGAAAAATATCTTAAATTGGAAACATGTAGTCAATTAAATCATAGAAAACGTGCTTTGAAATGATGAGAAGTTTGTAGATAGGCATTTCTCGAGTTGGCTTGTGTAAGGCAATTTTTGGGATGGGTTTTGATTGTATTGTGGCAAGAGGAAGAGGGAATTTAGGGGCTATGGTATGTGAGTTTCTTGGGGTTGTTGTATTCGTTGAAAAATTTGAAGATTTTGATTCTGTTTGTATGTGGCTAAAAGTATGTTTCTGTTGAAAATTTTAATGACAAAGAATGTTTTATGTTTCATTTGATGTGCTTGATATGGTAAAAAAAGCTTCTTGGATATCTTTCGATTTTTTATGATACGGATGATACTAAAAATTACATCAAATATGATTTACACAAGCTTAACTTGCCAGTGAAACTAAGCTCATCCTGTTTAACCATATATTACACTCGATCCGTGTTCTTAGTGGAACCAGCTAGCCATTTAAATTGCTCGGGGCTTGACTTGTTTTTTGTTTGATTACTAGTCACCAACTGATATTACCTATAGTAGAAAACTGTTGCATTCAGTAAAATCTCTTTTTAACAATTCAGATTAAGTGATTGAAAGAAATTCTGCATCCGAGCATGTTTCTTTTCTATGCTTGTACAGTTTTAATGATTCAACAACTAATAAAGTGTGAATCTGTATTGAACTTTTAACAAAGACAAAAAATGGGAATGCTGTTTTCAAATTCCTTCTATTATTCTGTGCTCTGAATCCTATATGGATTGGGGTTTGACCACAGTTGATATATGAAAATCTTAGAATTAGTCTTACCTTGTTTCAAGGAACATTGTATCAACTGTGAACTTAGATTGCAAGTTGGATCTTAAGCAAATTGCTTTGCAAGCTCGAAATGCTGAATACAATCCCAAGGTATGCATGGGATGGTCAAAGTCTAGTTTTGTTTGTTTGTTCGTGCAGCTTCTCTTTCCCCTGTTAATATTTGGTTGCTAACCTTTTTATTTATAAAATAACGCTACAGCGTTTTGCTGCTGTCATTATGAGAATCAGGGAGCCAAAAACTACAGCTTTGATTTTTGCCTCTGGAAAGATGGTACTTACATTGGAAATTTAAAATCAGTTACGCATATTTGGTTGTTGTTTTCAGTATCAAAATGCTTTAGTAAATAACTAGTGTTCACATCAATTGTTTATTGAATTACTAAAACAGTTTTTCTTCCTTCTTCAGGTCTGCACTGCTGCTAAAAGTGAACAGCAATCTAAATTGGCTGCAAGGAAGGTAGATATAAATGTATACATATATACACAGATGCGTTTATAATTATGATAGAAGGATGCAATAATGAGGTCAGCTATAGTCTGACATTGTTTTTGTGCTTTCAGTATGCCAGAATTATCCAAAAGCTTGGGTTTCCTGCTAAGTTTAAGGTACTTAAACAATTCCTCTCTTGTGCAAACCATGCTAATCAGATTGTGTGTATATACTACAGACTATAAACTAATATCTCTTCCTTCAATGGTGTTTTACCCAGCTCGTTTTTAACCTTTTTTTTTTATCGGCAGGACTTCAAAATTCAGAACATTGTTGGGTCCTGTGATGTCAAATTTCCAATTAGACTTGAGGGTCTTGCATACTCCCATGGTGCCTTTTCAAGTGTAAGTGGCGTTCATCATTCATTATTTGTTCACCTGTCATATAAGAATATAGATATGGATGTTCCCTTTCCAGGTATGAATGCCCGGTTGTTCGTGCTCTTCTCTATGTGTGTATGCACATACAGAGTTTAGCTTTTCTTTGTGAGCTCCTTGAGCTCTTACTTACTGGACCTTATGGGTGTTTGGCCCAAGGGATGGAGGTCGAAAATTCCCAGTGTAAAGATTTTGAAACCTCACTTGCTACTTGAGACTTGAGTTTTGATTTGGCTAGTAAACAGTCTCGAAAACAATAAGTTCAGTCTTATACTATACATAGATTTAGTTCTGTTTTGGATGAGATCTAGATGATTACTTGTGTCTGTTCGCTTATTCGATGTCCACATTTGTTTGTTTGGTATACGGATTATGATTTATCATTCGTGTCGTTTTAATGCAGTATGAGCCAGAACTCTTTCCAGGCCTGATCTACCGTATGAAGCAACCAAAGATTGTGCTACTCATTTTTGTGTCAGGGAAGATTGTGATCACTGGAGCTAAGGTGATTGCATTTCGGCCTCTGTTCATCCATTCCACGTTCTATGTCCCACAGAATTACTAATTCTCTTTGTTCAAGTGAATCAGGTGAGAGACGAGACATACACAGCCTTTGAGAATATATATCCAGTCCTCACAGAATTCAGGAAGAACCAACAATGGTAGGAAGCTACACCTTGTCCCCTCTCTCAGAAACGATTGACTAGTATAATTTATTTATTTCCAGTTTCGCCTCAACCGATCTTTTAATTTGCTGGCAGATATACCTCTGAATTGGACTTCGATTTGATTCGGCCGTCGATAGTAGGTTCTCCTCTACCTCAATGTTCGGACTGGATTCGAAGCGTGAATATATGAAGAATGGATAGGCTGCTTAAATGATTTTAGGACATTTTGCTTTCAGTGGTTAAAATTTTGTCCCTTCATCTTAGCACTAATTGCAGTTTTAACTGTTTGTCCTGTATAATTGTTATCATATTGCAATTATGGATGTGATATGAACAAAATTGATCAAAATTCAAAAGTAAAAAAATATTCAGGTCTATTTTATTATATTAGATCAATATAACCCAAGAATCTTTTAACATACAAGACAAGAATCTAAGAGAAATATGCTGCAAAAAATAATACAAAGGATATAATTCTAAATAATAAAAGTTAAAATAGTAAATATGAAGTTAAAACTGTAAAGATGGCTGATACTACCATTAAGGGACTTACTGAAGGAAAAGAAGATGATGAAGAAGAAGCAATCTGAATGATGAAATTGCAAGTCCCTTGTGAAATATTCTGTGTTGTAATTATGCCCAAACCTTGAAAGCTACAAGCCATGTCTTTCTGATTTTGCACCTGGTAATACATGTTAAACGCGTACGAAGCATTCCCGTTGGCATCGAGGCTGTTACATGAAGACCCGAATCCTAGAGCCGTGCAATCGGAGAAAGTGCAAGCATAGTTTATGTTGTCCACAAGTTTGCCAATGTTCTTAGCATTTGGGTTGAACATACACCATTGCTGTTTGAGATATTTGACATTCTTTGCACCGATGAGGAACTTGTTCTGATTCTGACCTGAAAGATCTATTGGGAATTTAGGCTGTCCATCATACCGGAAGATCCCCCAATGACGCTCGAAATTTCCAGGTGCAATGCTCTTGGCATCCTCGTCGATAAGTCCAAACAAGTAAACTTCGATGTAGCCCGGACGGAGAGGTGTGCCGGTGTTGGCTGCAAGTCTCGGCAAGAGCCCATTGTAAAATCTCTGCGCATTAGCCATATTGCCATTCTTGTCACCATCTGTAGGCCAACCAACTTCCCCAATAATAATGGGCATATCCCCATGGCCAACTGCTTTCAAAGCCGAAACCAATGTGTCAAAGTTGGCATCGAAAACGTTAGTGTACTGAATCCCGTTATCAATGATCGGGTTTCCTCCATCGAAGAAAGCATAATTGAAAGGGAAGTCATCATTCCCGTAAAGACTGAGGAAAGGGTAGATGTTCACAGTAAAAGGTGCACTGTTCTTGGCTAGGAAATCAACCATTTGCGACATAGGTCTACTGATATCGGTCCGGAACCGGCCAGCAGACGGAACGGGGTTGCTTTCAGGAGAGTTGTAGACATCAGCATTTAAGGGAACGGTAGCCTTTATGGTGTCCCCAACACCAGCATCATTAAGTGCATTTTGAATGTTTTGAAGAGCAGGGAATGTGGTGTTTACAAATGAGCCATTGTAGGTTTGCAGAAATGGTTCATTTCCAACAGCTACATACCTGCGAAAACAAATTAAAAACTTCAACATACTAATATATATTTCAGGAGATAGATATGAAAATATGATCTCCAAATATTCGAATTCGAGTAACATAGGTACAGTAGCATGATCTCCAACTTTAAAATCATTAAAAACTCATACTCATCCGAATAACAATAATCAGAACGAGTTTCCTTAATGCTAATTCTAACAATGACCAAATTAAGCATCATTCAACTGATCAAAATCCTTACAAGAAGACAACATCAAGATCTTTCTCATCAATCTAAACAAATCAAAACCTCAAAAACCCCAACATAAATGAAAAAAAAATGAACTTACTTAATGTTAACACCTCCTTTGAAGTTATATAGGGTGATGTTCTTCTTAACCCATTCTTTAGCACGATCATAGCTATTCATAGAAAGCAGCTGATCGTTTGGAATGGCGACCATAACTTCAAGATCACTCCCGGCAAGAGCATCCATAGTCTTTGAATCTGCATCAAAAAGCTTAACTTTTTTAATCCCATTGTCTTTCAACATCTGAACCACTGTTTCCGGCGGCAATTTGTGGGTCGCCATTGTGCCCCAGTTCACACCAAGACCATTAACAGATCCACCAGAGAGATGAACACAGATGAGTGTCGGTAATAGTAGTGTTGCTAGAAACCTAGAATTACCCATGTTTTTGTTCTGGCTTTTAACAAAAAAAATCGAAGATTTTCAAAGAAAAAAAGGAGTTTTCAAAACACATAAAAATCAAGGCTTTATAATGAAGTTTTAACTGTTGTTAATTTATTGATTAATGGAATGAAAAAGAAAACGAAATGCGGTTATTTGCAGGATCAACCGAAACTCAAGCCATTTTTTGTGATCATGGGAGAGAGAAACAACACATAAAGGAAATTAAAATATTTTTTTTTTCTTTCGTATATTTTCACTATCTTTTTAACCGAAAAAATAAGAAACAGAATAGAACCCAGAAAGGAGAAGGAAGAAATGGTTATGTTTTTGTTGAATCGAATGGAAAAGATTGAAACTTTAATGGATATAAATGAAGGGATTGGGAGGAAAATATTGAAAAAACAGAGGGAGGGGCTGAAGCAACAGCGTATAAAGTATAAACAGAGGAAACGGTGCCAACGCGTATTTAAAACAACACGGAGAAGCTTTTCGAAAAAGGCTACTCAAGTTTACAAAGGGCAGGGTTGGTGAAAGTAATAAACATTTTAATTTTGTTTGAATAAGTCTCGAGTTTAAATATATACGAATCAATTCAGATTAATAGGATAAAGTCTTAAAAATCAAAGGTGCAACAGAAAAAAATAAACGTTTATTTTCTTACTTCCATCAAAAATTAATTTTTTAAAACATTAAAAATTATCAATTGAAAAGATGAAATTAATATGGTCACTCAATAGATTTTTTATATACGAGAAAAGAGAGAAGTTATATGAGATTAAATTTAGTACTGCTAAAGTAAATTAGGTTGAGAGAATTTCTTTTTAGTAAATTTTTATAATATTTAATTTAAATTAATCAGTCAATAGATTAAATATCGATGGTTAAATAAAAAAATTATATTTAACTTAAAAACTAAGAATTATTATTTAGAAATTAGATTTTTGAAATTTAAGATTAAAATAGATATGATTATATAAAATTTATTTTATACTAATGTATATAAAATAATTACCCATATAATTTTTTATTATGAAAAAAAAAATTGTGGAGAAGATAAAATGAAAAAGAGACACGATAGCTAGGTAGGTGAAGTGTAGCTTAGAATTAAATGTTGCTATCACATGATGATCTAGCCAACTCCACCATGAACCATTTTCTATTTTTATTTGAAATTTTGAGATTGCTTCAAACTCCATCCCCCCCCCCCCCTATCTTTCATAGGAAAATAGAACTATATGTAATAGTAGAGTAAATCCTATTGATTTAAACAATATGTTCAAGATTTGTACACTAAAAGGAAAATAAGGTACCTACCAATTCTAGGGAGGATAAGTGTTAAAAGGACCAAAATTTGATGCAACCATGAGCTTGATTTATTTACAGATTTTGTACTCTAAAAGGACAATTGAATTGAAAGCTGTCCCATCCCATTGGCGCAGAAATGAATGAATTAATTAATTCACCCCTGAAGATGGTGGTGGCATTATAACTCTATTGTTGGGAGTCCAATCATGCACATGGACATGCACATCTTCAGCAATTGTAATAACTTCTGCTCAAGGCTTCTCTATAAAGGGATTCTTCAAGTTCAAGCATGAGTAATCATCAAAGTAATTTCTATTAATTTCAGGGGCTCTTCAAGGAGTAGTAACCAAGATAACATTGAAAATTGATTGTTCTTGTAAAAGCATGGCATTTCATAAAGTTCCTAGTGAAAATATGTGGAATTTACATAAAATTCAAAAAAAAAAAGAGAAAGAAATTGTACCCTTTTCTCTTTCTCTCTCTTAAGGTATATTTTCATGCATTATCGATGTAAATTTTTAATTTACACAAACATACTTTATTTTGAGGGTTGGAGGTTAAGTCTAAAGTTCAGTGTTTAGAGATTTAGTATTTTTGAATTTAAGCTTTAAACTTTTCAAAATTAAATTCAACCCCAAATATAAATGGTAGAACAAATGTTAAATATAAACAAAAAATCCAAAGAGGGATTTGGAAGCATTTATTAGTTGTCACAAATAGTTAGTTTGAGTCCGAGTCACCTGTACAGTTAGTAGCCCAAAAGGTTTTGATATAAATTATAAGCTTGAAGAGACCATCAGATATAGCCCGATCCATGGAAGATTCTAGAAGATCACTTAGTCAAATACAAATCATTTGAATTATTTTAAATATTTTATCTAGATCATGTTTGAAATAATTAAGGGATTTTGTAGATAGTATCAATCTCAACCGTCGATGCAAATTATTTGTAAATGACGGATGTAAGGGGCTCAACTATAAATATAAGCATTCCCCCTTATTTTGTATTATCTATTTTCTGAGTAATCAAGATATTTACTCTATTTAGATTATGTTTAAAACAATTCAGCTTGAAAGAGTTTAATCTTTTGAGGTGAGAATTTAAGCTTACTTAGGCGTTTATTTAGAAAATATCGCTTCAGGCCACATGGTTTGCTAAGTCGAAACTCAAACTCCGTGATATAGTATTTTCCCCCTGATATAGTATGAACTAATGTAAACAACGTACTGTAATCACTCATTTTCACTTGTAAATATATTAATATTGCATGTATATTTATTATATGAATGTTACAAATATAAGGTGGTGTGTGCATGTATAAGCTATGTATACATATTAGGGGTGTATGTATGTCGCGTATGTATCTAGAGTATGAGCGTATTTGATTAATATATAGATGTTATGTTAATTATATGTATGATTATACGTACGTATACTAGAATATTATATTAATTAATGATTGTATAATATAAGTATACATTTTCGTATATATATGTATTGCTGTTATAATTATATTATTATTAATATTATTGGGCTGGTAAAAAGAAAAAATTAAATATATATTAAACCCAAATAAAAATGAAGTCCAAGTCCAATTACAAGTTCAATTACAAGGCCGGTTGGCCCAAATCGAATCTCATCTAATTACAATATGCGGTAATTGTGGGCCGTTGGATCAAGATCGATCCAACGGCCACGATGCAACAGGAGGTCAAAAATATATCGCCGGTAGCGTGTTCCACGTATGGACCGTTCGAGTGCCGCGCGCGCGTGTGGTCCACGCGCGGACGCTTTAATATCCCACGCGCGCGTAAGATCCCGCAGCGTTCGACTCTCATTGCGGAGCTCCACGTGGCGAAATCCGAAGCCGTCTCATCAAATCGAGGCTTCATCGGGCCGATCGTTCTTCAAGCCATCTCGACCGTTAGATCGGATCGATCTAGCGGCCGAGAACAGCGTCTGGCCATTGGCGAATCGTCCATATCGCCACCGCGCGCGATATTGATCCCGTGTTGAGAATATGCCCAAGACAACAAGCAAAAGTGTCAGTTCAGATCTGAAAAAAGGAAGATGCAACTTGCAACAAAAACAGAGGCAATAATATATATGAAACAAGAACTTTTGTAACGGGGGGATGAAAAAAAAAACGAGAGTAAGAACAAAAAAGGAGAACAGAGATCTTGTAATACAAAAAATCTGAAAGTTGTAAACATCCAAGATAATCAAAAGACAGTCCAGTGGTAAATTTTTGTCTCTTTTTCTTTCTTGTTTTCTTTACATGCATATACGAAATAGAACAAAAAAACAGAAACAAAAAAAAAGAGTAGTCTTATCGGCGTTGTTTGTGGGTCTTCCCTTCCTCAGTGATAAGCCTTTTCGGCTTTTACAAGCCAGATCTGGTGAACTAAAGGGAGGAGAAAACCCTTGGTAGTGTTGTTTTGGTTTTTAAAAAAATATTTTTTGGTTCGTATTTCCTAGATCTAGGGCAAATAGAGGTATATCCTCTGAATCCAACCTAGGATTCGTATTGAGGACGACAAGGGGGTTGTTTTGGTGTATTTTGGAGGCTCGTCGGTGCCGGTTAGCGGCGGCCGGCGGCGGAGAATACGACGGCCGGCCTCCGGATTCTGGGTTTTAGAAGAACAGACGAGAGAAAAACGAAGAACATGGTTCTTGTAAAAACCAGAAAATGAAGCAAATGGCTAAAATTTTGATTTCGGCCTTAAAGGGGGGCTTTTATAGTTGTTTTTATTTTGCTAAATGGGTAAATTACACACTTAATCCCACCGCGTTTTCAATATTTTCATTTTTGTCTTGCCGCATGGTATAATCACAATCCTAGTCCCCCTGATATTTCAAAAGGTTATAATCTAGTCCCTAAATTACACCGAATCAGTTTCTGAATGGTAAAATTACGCCCTTAACCATCCCGCGTTTTTGAATTTTTCACTTTGAGTCTGCCCCTTGGTCTAATTACAATTCTGGTCCTTTTAGGTTTTGTTTGTTTCGCAATTTCGTCCCTAAATTACATATTATTGCTCTTTAATTTCTGTCACTGACTTTTGTTTTTCTTTCATTTCAGTCCTGTATTCTTTGTAAATACTAATGTTCGTATTATAATCGTATATGTTGATGTATTCTATTATTTTATTTTATTTTATGTCCCTCGTATATGACTCGTATTTTATGTTTACACATATATATATGTGTATTAAGATTATAATGGTCATGCGTCTTTTATCCGGTTATTCATATTAAGCATGTTATGTTTTAGTTGATTCGTACATGGCGTATTTTGTATTTTATATGTGTGTGCTTTCTTGTTTTTTTAGGGCTACATGTTAATATATTTACCCTTTTTGTACGATATGTTGACCCGTATATGTTGAAATATGTTTTATTACCAGTATGTATTTTTTTAATATTTGTTCGTCTATATGTATTTATTCCTGCCTTCTTATTTTGACATATTATAGTTGTTTTTATCTATTATTTAGAATAATATGTATATATACATGTTTTAGTCTAGAATATCATTTATGTTAAATTAGTATTCAGGTATGTCAATATTTATTATATTTTGCCATGTTTTACGTTTTTGCCATTAAGATTGCATATCGAGATATAACTTGTTAATCGCGAGTCCTTTTATCCAGCGTAAGCGGGGCCAATATCAAGCGTAGTGATAGTGGTTGGGCGTTTATTCTCGGATAACGGGGCCCTTAAAATTTATTCGCAATTATGACCGAATTTTAAAATAATCGTCACTTTAATCCGAAAAATCTAATATTAATAAAGCGGTAATTATTAAAGTACCAATTTTGGGCGATGTGGGGGGTGCTAATCCTTCCCCATCCGTAACCGACTCCCGAACCCAATCTTTTTGAATCTCTGGTTTTATGGTGTCCGGCCTACCTAAGTGGCCGGTGGCGACTCCATTTTTTTAAAAATGCGATTTTTTTTAAAACCTCACGGATTAAATATTTTAATATCCAAAAAAAAATCACAAACACCCTTTCAAAAACACCCTTCGAAAAAGTCACGTTTTTATTTAGCGAAAAAAAGACATCGCTACAGATGGCGACTCCGCTGGGGAAATTTTTTTGTTTTTTCGAAAAAAAAACAAATGAGAGTCAAGCTTTTAAAATAATTACCGCTTTATTAATATTGGAAGTTCCGGATTAAGGTGACTATTAAATTAACATTCGGTTAATAATTGCGCGTTTATTTTAACGCATTTAAAATGTGACATATAAACCCGTCTTTTTAAGTGGGGAAAACGCTAATGCTTTCGTGGAGATATCGTTTCTCCGTATGGGGCCTAGCAAGTACCTTCGGGGCTCGAGTACCTTATGCTTTCGTAAGGATATCGTTCCTTAAATGCGGGCATAAGCGAATGGGTCCCCCGAATTGAACCCGGTTGAAAGGAGCCTATAATGGGTGATGATCGAGGGCCTTGCTACCCTTAGTAGGGGACAACAAGGACAATTCGGGTACCTCCTAGCACCAACGCTGCATATAGAGAACATAGAAACCCACCTTGTTAGAGCCATGCGGATAACCTTAGGTTTTAGGCGGGATAAATAGGGTTGTTTTGTGTGTTTATTACATTTAATTTTGTCATTTTATTTATATATTTATCAATTTTATAAATCTTGACTTATTTTCTTTTCGCTTTTTGTTCTTTTTCTCATACATCATTGCATTTGCATCGCATAAAGGTCTTGGATCAAGTGGTTTGCCTGATCGAAAGTCTTTCACCATGGAAAAAAAAAGGTGTCTTAGGAAAGAAGAGCTTAATTTATCGATCGGACATTGGTGAAGTCAATCAGAAAATCCAAGGAGACAGTTTGCCAAGCGAGCGCATAATAGCAGGATACACTTATGTGAGTCTCCAACAAAGCGACTTATGGGATCTTCAAAACATTTGGGAAAGATGGGACCGAAGACTACAAGACACATTACGCAATAGTTATGGCGACATCTTACAGTTGTTATATGTTCGGATTAACCAGCCCCTACTACTCGAGCTATAGTCGATTCGGAATCCGGCTTTTTCTTTGCTTCACCTTTAATGGGCAGGACATGATGCCTACGGTAGAAGAATACACTGCTTCTTAACCAGAAAAATATCCGGGAAGATTGGATCTACGCGAAGCCTCAAGGAATCAGAATTACAACTGCGAAACTCAAAACCTTTGCGGGAATGAGTGGCGATTGGGTTAGTGGCCTCCTTCAAATCGAGGAGATAATACAGTCTTTGCATGGGAGAGTATTCGGGACATCATATCAACACATCGGATGAGGCAAAGAAAATGGACCTATTCGCTTTAGGAATATATGGCTTGGTGATCTTTCCCAGTACTCGGGAACATTGACATAGCCATTACGGATTTGTTTGAGCGGGTGAAGCGAAAAGCAAACCCAGTACCAGCAATCTTGGTCGAGACTTTCATTTCCTTAAATGCTAGCGGAAACATGAAGAAGGGCGTTTTGAGGCTGTGCACAGCTATTACAAGTATGGATTGAGTCACATGTGGAAGGCGCCAACAAGAGTCTGCTGGGGATATCCTTCCAAGGTTTTTCGCCTCTACGAGAATACTTAGCAAAGGAATGGCGAGAGGATTTGAAAACAAAAATGTGGACCAGTTTCTTGAGGAACATTCAAGATGAAGACATAGCATGGAGGGTCCCATGGCTCGGTAAAGTTAATTATTTTCTATATAGTTGTGGTGACTTCAAGCGGGTGATGATGTTGGGATTGCATGGAGGGATCTCTTGTGCCCCTTTTTTAGTATCTCGGCGATTCGGATCACGGCAGTTTCATTCCCAATACCGCGGATTAAGCCAAACTGAATTTCTTTTCAAAGGGAGTTCAAAGGAAAAATTCAGACCATCATGAGGGCACAGGATCATTGTTTACGGATCGGGGTGGAAGAAGATACCGAGCACATGACTACCCCAGATTACGACCTTTGGAGACATTTGAGGTTAATAATGTGATTCTGAATCGATCAAGGACCAGCGGTGTCACTCGAAGAACTTACAAGGGTGGTACCGTCCGAAGCCGACATCTTAAGGAGTGAACTCGAAGAAGTTAAAGGAAAATGGACATTCAACGGACCCAACATGCGGCGGCGAGCTCTATAAGGCAAGCTTAGAAGTTGATGAGCGAGGCGGGATCATTAGGCAATTGAAGAAATTGAATGCAGATTTAAGCGACAAAAATACTCTTTATCAAAAAGATGCCCTCTGTTACAAGCAAAAATACAAAAGGCGGCGGAGTCGGTTCGTTTGTGTGGAAAGAGAAAGAATGAAGCGGCATCCGTTTGATGGAAGAAGAACGAGAAATTAACAAAAAAGCGATCGAAAAGAGATTGAAAGCTGCCGTTTGGCTATGGAGGAAGAAAAAGCGGTCCGCCAAGAAGGCCATTGATCAAGAGAAAGAAAGATTCGGACACAAGAAATCAGCAAGGAAAACAAGCTGTCCATCATGAGAGAGAAAGTGTCGCCGTATGGAAAAGAAAATCCATGAATAGCGAAGCAGATTTGTTAGAAATGTAGAAACTGTGCGATGACACTATTCGGAGGTTGGAGCAAAGCCAAAGTCAAATGATGAATTAAAAGGAAAGGTGGCGGAAGTCGAACACTCACTTGAATGTCTTGCCCTTGAGGAATAACCATTTGAGCTGCGGGAAAGAGAGCGAGAGGTGGGTGTGTTACAAGCACGGATTGGGTCCCTCGAAGCAATTGTGGAGGATTACAAGGAAAGAATTAATGTGTTCGAGGAAGCTGCAGCAGGAGGGGACACCTATTGGCGAGAAGAGATTACGCGACTATTTGCTCGAATGGTACAGGACGAGAGACGATTACTACGCAAACCTAATGGTGGACATCTGAGTCGCGGACATGTAAATGATTTATTTGTCGAGGCTGAAACACTCCGACCTTTTATAGCCCGGGAATGGAAGAAGCTCTAGGTTCCTCAAGCTGCTCAAGGCAATTGGAAAGTTAGGAGATAGAGCTAGAGTCTATCTATAGGACTACGTGTTATATTTAGATCTTTTGTACTAGGGATCTTTACTTTGTAACACAATTTTGTTGTAATCAAGACCCTTTAATTCCCGTGGAAGTAGTTCAAAAGGGTGATTACCAGCGGAATCGATACCTTGTTTGCATGCATTCTTGCATTTGCATCATAACATTCGCATCATTGTACATGCATTTATTTTTGCAACCATATTAACAATATGAATATTGTGGCATTATATGTAGTTAACCCGCAATCATTCATCACCTATACTTTACCCGGCTACAAAGAAAGCTCATGGAAGAAAGAATAATCAGTCTAGAAAGAGGGCAAAAGAGCTCGAGTCAAGGCTTGAAGAGGCCGAGAGAAGCCTTAGTGATCAGTTCTTGTGATCACAAACATCTATAGTATCGACATAACTACATTTTTGGCAAAAAGTCTTGGAAAGCAGTAGAAGGAGAAAATGTTCGAGCGGAAGGTACCCGGCTCACTTCAAGGTTCAACCAACTGCACCAAACCAAGCTAGAAAGGTGTATATTGACCTGCGGGAATGTCTTCCGGCTTTCAAATAGGGCACACTGAGACTCACCCCCCTCGATCTTGAAGCACTTTATGAAGAAGAAGTGCGGACCTAAACATGGTCGAAAGGATCAAGAGTGAGGTAGAAAAAAAGTGGGAAGAAAGATTTCGCCTCATGGAAGAAAAATTTAAAGCGTTACAATCAAATGAAGAATCGGAAATGGCGCTAGTGACCTAAGTCAGGTGTCGATCTTGTCTTGCCGCCAAAATTCAAAACGCGAGTTCGATAAATATGATGGAACCACATGTCCTTACGCACACATAACGATGTATTGTAGAAAAATGGCGGCTTACCATAAAGCGAAAAGCTGCTGATCCATTGTTTCGGGATAGTCTAAGCGGGGCGGCGTTACGTTGGTACACTTTCGGTGAGCAAGGCAAATGTCAAGACATGGAAAGATTTGTCTAAAGCATTTTCGAGCAATACAAACATGTAACAGACATGATCCCTAGCAGAATTATGTTAGAAAATATGGGGCAAAAGTCAATGAAAGCTGCGACAATATGCCCAAAGGTGGAAAGTGGCTGCCCAAATCCAGCCACCTATCCGGAGCATGAAATCACGCCATTATTTGTCAATACTACGAAAGGGCACTCTTTGACCGCCTCATTAATAACACAACACAGTGTTTTGCCGACTTGATCGGGGTGGGAGTCTCTCGGCGGCAATTAAGAGCGGCGCGGAATTGATGGTGGGGAAGGGTCTCGAAAGTACAACAAGAGAAATGAAGTAAACACCACCAGCACCTATACCGCCCGAAGAACTTCACAGTCTCACAGCCACAAGCACATGTGGGAAAAACACAAAATTCAAATCAAAGAGATGAGAGAGTCACGAAAAAGAAAGAGATGAGAACTTTCACCCCACTACATTTCATACTCGAGCTTTATTCCCGGTTGTATGAAGCGGACTGGTCCGACCATATATCGTTACGCCCGTCAATCCGCCCTTCCCGCCTTGGTACAATCCAAGCACACATTGCGACTATCACGGCGGTACCCTGGACATCCCCCGAGAAGCGCCTTGCCTTCAAAAAGCATGCAGAATTTAATCGATTACGGGATATTGAAGTTTGAAGAGCGAGTGTAGCCAACAACCCGCTACCCAATCATGGGAGCGAGAGGAGTTAATGTCATAGAAGAATGCTTTACTAGGAGGATAAAGGATGGCGTGTCGAAATCAAGTCTCCTTTACGGTGGGTATTTCAACAATTATGCATGGCTCGTGTGATCAACAAAGGCATGATAATAAGGCGAAGGAATGTGGAAGTATTGCGAATTCCATCGATTTGAAGGGCATGATATCCAAGAATGTGGCGAGTTCAAGAAATTGGTGCGAAATTGATGAATGAAAAACAAATTGAATTCTTTGAGAGCCCATGGGAAAGAAGGGATCAGGCGTACACATGACGAGATAGCCCCAAAACTAAATACGGGAAAGATAGACCTTTTATCATCTCCCGGAGCGGAAATGCAGGTGTCTCCCAAGGAGAAACCAGCAAAATAAATCCCAAGATCATCATTTCAGCACCATCTCCATTTCCCATTCAAAGATATCGACAAATTCCACTGGAATTATCTTTGTAAATGTGACCATGCCGAAAAATCAGAACACGAGCGGTAAAAGAGCCTCTGTTTGGAAGACCAACAAAGCGAGCGATGTGAGCGTTGGTGAGGCGCAGGCCATTTCACAGGGAGCGGCCGATGTTATTCCTCGAGGCTTTGAAAGCGGCTGAAAAAGATAAGGGGAAGAATACAGTGATTAGCCCTACGCGAGATATTTGGAGAAGAACCTCCCAAAAGATAAATGAAGCCGTGGCGAGGCCCGGGCCAAAGAATTTCTAAAGTTCTTGAGACATAGCGAGTGCAGCGTAGTGGAACAACTACGAAAACAACCGGCCAGGATCACGGTCTTTGGAGTTACTCTTGAGTTGAGAGAAGCATCGGGAGGCGCTATTAAAAGTCTTTGAATCAAACTTTTGTGCCCCAAGACATTTACGTATCAAACTGGACATGATAGTGGGGCATATTACGCCTATAATCATATCACGTTCGGTGATGATGAGATCCCGGAGGAGGAATGGGATCAACCAAAGCCCTTTAACATCACTACCCCTTTGCAAATGGTATGTATTACGAGAGTCTTGATCGACAACGGGTCAGCATTGAATGTCTTGCCTATGGTAACCCTGCAAAAATTGCCAATAGATGGTTCGCACCTAAAGCCCCTGCCACAACTCGGTAGAGCCTTTGATGGTACACAAAAGGAACAATGGGGAAAATTGAGGTGCCCCTATTGATCGGACCAACCGAATATGTGATCGATTTTGTGGTGATGGATATAAAACCATCTTACAATTTGCTTGTTGGGAAGACCGTGGATCCACTCCGCGGGAGTTGTCCCATCATCATTGCATCAAAAATTAAAATTTGTAGTTGAAGGCAAATTGGTCACAGTAGAAGCGAGCATGAATTTGTTGCCGGTGACATCGGATACCCCTACATTCAAAATGATGAAGATCTTTGCGGAATGCTCGTTCGAGCATTGGAACTAGTAAATGCCACATTCGTTTTAGAAGGAAGTCGGATCCCCTACCCAGGTTATCTAATTGTACCAAGATGACCGTCGTCTTGAAACTCTGGGCGAGGAGCCAAAATAGGAAAAAAATTTGGGAAGAAATTACAAGGAAACACGAGACCCAAGAATATGATAACCAAGAAGGATCGTTTTGATTTGGGTTACCAACCAAGTGTCCAACGAGAAGAAAGAGGAATATAAGAGAAAGGAGGAGCAAAGAAAAGCGGATCTAAAGGAGAAGACATTCCGTGGAGGTCGATGTCCTTTCCTAGTTTGAAAGCCACTTTCATCTCGGAGGGTTCTACCGGCCAGTCAAGATATTGGAGAGGCAATGAAGAAAAATGATGAACTTAACGAGGAGGAAATACTCGATAAATCATTTGAAGGGATGTACATCAACATGATAGTTGAAAAGGACCGAGGTAGCAAAATGTTGACCAACATCCGCCCTTGCCATCCCGGGAAAACTTTCGATAAGCTGGGCTGCATTGATCTACTGTAGTTTTTAGGAATAGATCGAGTAATGCTCGAATCAACCTTTTGTTTTTGCCCATAAACAATGGGGATCTCTTGTATGGGGCACCTATGTTAACTTTTTGATTGAAATGAAAATATCCCCACTTTCTTAAAAATGACCAAAGTCTCATTTATTCCATTCATGCATTCTTCATATTCATTCCCTTCATGTAAAGCCGTCTCTTTCCCAATACAATTCATTCTCATTTAATGCGGTCGCTCATGATTGTGATATGAATGATACGGATCAATCACTGGGTAAATTTGAATGCCTTGAGGTCTCGGAGAAATTGAGGAAGGATATGATGAAATAGAAATTGAGGTCGGAAGAGTTAAAGAGAATGGTGGGCGGCGAAGAAAGGCGATTATGCCCCACCAAGAAGAAAGCGAAATTGTCAACAGGGGGTGAAGAAGCGAGAAAAGAAATAAAAATAGGAGCGACTATTTCCTCAAAAACCAAGCATGAACTGATAGCCCTACTTCAGGAATTCAAGGATGTCTTCGCTGGACTTATCAAGATATGCGGGGTTGAATACCGACATAGTGGTGCACAAATTGCCAACAAAATCGGAGTGCAAACCAATACAACAAAAACTTCGGAGAATGAGGCGGATATGTTGTTAAAAATCCGAGAAGAAGTGAAAAAAAAGCAATTTGATCTTTGGATTCTTGGAGGTAGCCAAATACCCGAGTGGGTTGCAAACATTGTACCCAGTACCAAAGAAAGGCGGGAAAGTTCGTATGTGTGTAGATTATAGGGATCTGAATCGAGCTAGCCCTAAAGACAACTTCCCTTTGCCACATATTTGACATTTGGTTGACAACACGCGGGACATTCATGGTTTTCCTTCATGGGCGGCTTCTCGAGTACACACCGGATAAAGATGGATCCTAACGACATGGAAAACCACATTCATAACCATGTGGGGTACTTTTTGTTATCAAGTGATGCCATTTGGACTAAAAACGCTTGGGGCAACATACCAAAGAGCAATGGTGACTCTCTTCCATGACATGATGCACAAAGAAATAGAAGTATCGTGGATGATATGATTGCCAAATCCCGAGCAGAGAGGAAGAGCACCTCAGAACTTGAGAAAACTATTCCAAAGACTACGGAAGTACCAAGCGAGGCTCAATCACGCCAAGTGTACCTTCGCCGTTACTTACGGAAAACTCTTAGGGTTCGTAGTAGCGAGAAGAGGATTGAGATTGATCGGATAAAGTGAAAGCCATCAGGACCTTTCACCACCCCTCACGCGTGAAGGAAGTCCGTGGTTTTTCTGGGAGGCTGAATTATATCTCCGTTTCATTTCCCAATTAACCAATCAATGCGACCCGGTCTTGGACTTCTTAGAAAAAATAATCTGGCGTATGGGATGAAGAATGTCAAAAAGCCTAGAAAAGATCAAAAAAGTACGACAAATGCTCAATTTTAGTCGCACGATGCACAGTCGACCACTAATTCTCTCTATATGGTCTTGAAAATTCAATGGGATGTGTCTTTGAGGGCAACACGATGAGTCAAAAAAAAAGGAGCAAGCCATCTATTACCTAAGCGGAAATTCAATGATTGCGAAAAACACGGTACCCTTGGTCTGAAGGCTGTGTTGTGCTCTAGTTTGGGCTACCAAGCGGCTCAGACAGTACATGTTATACCATACTACGGTTGATATCCAAGCTAGACCCATTAAAGTTCTTAATGGGGCGCCCGGCGCTAACGGGAAGGATGGCCCGATGGCGGATGCTCTTATCGAATTTGACATCGTATATGTTAATCAGAAAGGCTGTAAAGGGAGTCGTGTGCAGATTTCTGGCTAGTCGTGCCGGATGACTATGAGGCATTGAACTTTAGTTTCCCAGACGAAGACTTGATGTGCATTACAGCGAAGAAGAGATTGATGATAAGTCATGGAAACTTTACTTGATGGAGCCTCAACGCCCTCGGACATGGGATAGGCGCGGTGCTAATTTCACACGAGGGCGTCTATTATCCTTTCACCGGTGATTGGAATTCTTCTGCACAAACAATATAGCTGAATCTGAAGCTTGCATCATGGGGTGAACTCAGCCATCGAGAGAAAGGTTAAGGAACCCAGTGTTCGGAGATTCGTCCTTAGTCATTTACCAATTACGCGGGGTAGGAAACCGAAACCCGAAGTTGGTCAAATATCACGAATTGATCAGAGCTCGTCAAAGAGTTTGAAAAGGTCATCTTCAATTACCTACCCCGAGAAGAAAATCGGATGGCGGATCATTGGCAACCTTGGCATCCATGTTTAAAACAAACACCGGGGCAGAAATGAAGCCCATTGAGATGCGAGCGTTTGAAAAACCTGCTCATTGTTGTAATATATGAGGAAGAGATTGTGAAATCCATGGTACTATGACATCTGCAATATGTCAAGCTTCAAAAGTATCGAAAGGGCAAGCGACAATGTGAAAAAGCGCTCGAGAAAAATGGCAACAAAATATGTCCTAGATGGGGAAATCCTATATAGGAGAAGTCATGATCAAACATTCTTTGAGATGTGTGGATGCGGGAGGCGAAAGAAATCTTAGTGAAGTACATGGCGGGATACGTGGAGCATGCGCATGCGGGCTGTCTATAGCCGGAAAATTATGAGATCTGGTTATTTCTGGTTGACCATGGAGGAGATTGCATCGATTACGCGAGGAAATGCCACAAATGCCAAATTCTGCTGACAAGATTCATGCACACCCCATCGCCTTTACACACCATGAATTCTCGTGGCCTTTCGCGGCATAGGGCATGGGCGTCATTCGGGCAAATCCATCCGAAAGCCTCAATGGGCACCGTTTCATTTTGGTCGCCATAGACTACTTCACTAAATGGGTAGAGCAGCGTCTTACGCCAATATCACAGGACTACTGATTTGTAAGTTCTTAAAGAAGAAATTATTTGTCGTCACGGATTGCGAGAGAGGATCATCACCGACCGCGCTTCTGTCCCGAACAACAAAATGATGAAGGGCGTGTGCACTCAATTCAAGATAACACACCATAATTCCACGTCTATCGTCCTAAAATGAATGGGGCGATGGAAGCGGCAAACAAGAATATAAAGAAGATCATAGCGAAGACTACGGATACCTACGAGGATTGGCATGAGAAGTTGCCTTTTGCCCGCACCGCCTATAGGGCGTCCATTCGCACATCATCAGGGGGGCAACACCCTACTCCTTGGTGTATGGTACGAAGCGGTACTCCCAATTGAGGTAGAGATTCCGTCCCTCGGGTCTTAAGCAGTAAAAGCTGGAAGAAGCTGAATGGGTGCGAGGCGGTTCGACCAGCTAAATCATTGTGAAAAAGACTAAAGGCCATTTGTCATGGTCGGATGTACCAAAAGCGGATGGTGCGGGCTTACAACAAAAGGTGCGCCCAAGAGAATTCAAAGGGGATTTGGTACTCAAGAGAATCCTCCTATCGAGAAAGATTCTCGAGGAAAATGGATGCCCAGCCAGGAAGGACCGTACGTCATAAAAAGGCCTTCTCGGGAGGAGCCACGATCCCTGAGAAATGGGCGGGGCGAGCTGAAAAATCCCGTAAATTACGATGCCGTCAAGAAATATTATCTCTAAAAAAAAATTGGAGAGCTCGGGGCGAAAACCCAAAGCAAGGCGTCTTGAAGCAAAGGAAGGACTCGAGTTGAAAACCCATAAAAAGGCGGCTCGGGTAAGTTGAAAAGTTGAATATCAGAAGAGAAGGGCATCTTCATGAACATTGTGAAGAAGAAGGCTTGAGGCAAAAAAATTCTACACGGTTTGGGTCATGTATCATTCATATCGAAGATAATGAGGATCTTGTATTTTCATACTTAACTCATGTGTGTCATACCTTTCTTTTTAAGATATCTGAAGCCCTTAATCATAATAAAGCCGTGTTTTTGAGCATCCATTCTGGCCTTCTTGTCAATTTTAGTCAAATAAGATAACATAGGATTATAATGAAACAAGAGATTTGAACATTACTATGATTTAACCTTGAAAATGCGGTGATCAAAAAAGCGATGTTAACTCCGTCCTCGGTTCCTACATAATGGCTAGGGAAGGTGAAGCTTTAAACAACTAGGTAGGATGACCAATGGCACATGTCCTATCTATTCAAGGAAGGCACACGAGATAACAAAAGAGATCTCTTGGGTGAAAAAGAAGGGCACCAAAAAAAAACTCTTTAAAGTGAAAACCCGAAAGGGCACTTTAAAATTCAAATCATAATTGGAGAAAAGAAAGGTTGAGATGGTTGAACTGGCGGTGAAGCGGGGTATCGATGCCCGTAAAAAAGAAAAGCGGACATCAAGATCAAATAAGGACCAAAACAAGCCCACCCAAGAGATTGACTCTCATGCATCATGAATAGTCAAGCATCACTAGAATTAGGAGCATGTCAATTCATTCATTTGTCATAGCATTTTGTTTTTCGTCTCGACGGTATCTGCAGATCAAAGAGACATCGAAGGCCATCACGGTGTGAATCCCAAATGAGAAGACAATGTTTTTACATACAAAAGACACATGTTTTCAAGCTCTAGAGAGAGGTTCTATATAGGAAGAATCCTTCTCTCGAGGTTTGAAGCTGAAAGTTCTATATAGGAAGGGTAGCTGACTCTCGGGGTGAAGACTTCATGATTCTATATAGGAAGGACTCCCAGTCAAAGCAATTCACCCATGACACGCAAGATTATATAGGAAATCTGCTGTGTGCGAAAGCGAAAAAGTTCTATATAGGAAGGGCTCAGAGCTTTATTGTCTTAAGTAAAAGGTTCTATATAGGAAGAACTGTAGCTCGAGATTCAGATGCCAAAAAGTTCTATATAGGAAGGGTGAGTGGCTCCAAGGTGAAGACTTCATGATTCTATATAGGAAGAACTCCCAGTCAAAGCAATTCACCTATGACACGGGGTTATATAGGAAACTGTTGTGTGTAAAGCAAAAAAAGTCTTATATAGGAAAGGCTCAGAGCTTCATTGTCTTAGAGTGAAAGGTTCTATATAGGAAGAACCTCTAGCTTGAGATTCGAGCATCAAAAAAGTTCTATATAGGAAGGGTGGCGGCTCGAGGATTTGAAGACTAGCGAGTTCTATATAGGAGGAACTCCCGGTCGGAAGAATCCATCGGTGGCGCAAAAGGTTTTATATAGAAGAAACCAGCGTTGAAAGCAAAGAGTTCTATATAGGAAGGACTCCAAGCTTTATTGTCTCAAAGTGAAAGGAAGGACTCATAATTCGGGATGTCGAGGCGAAGGGTTCTATATAGGAAGAGCACTGTAGCTCCAAGATCGGAAGGTGTGAAGCTCTATATAGGAAGAACTTACGAGCCTGAAGATTCAGCCAAGGAAGAGCGGAGATGTCCAAAAGAATTCGTTCCAAGGCTACAAGCAGGAAGTTTGATAAAAATGAGTGCTTATGAATCTTTGCTTTGTTTCCCATTCCATGAGAACAAGCAAGAGAGCAAATTGTAATCACTCATTTTCACTTGTAAATATATTAATATTGCATGTATATTTATTATATGAATGTTACAAATATAAGGTGGTGTGTGCATGTATAAGCTATGTATACATATTAGGGGTGTATGTATATCGCGTATGTATCTAAGTATGGCGTATTTGATTAATATATAGATGTTATGTTAATTATATGTATGATTATACGTACGTATACTAGAATATTATATTAATTAATGATTGTATAATATAAGTATACATTTTCGTATATATATATGTATTTTTTAATTATAATTATATTATTATTAATATTATTGGGCTGGTAAAATGAAAAAAATTAAATATATATTAAACCCAAATAAAAATGAAGTCAAGTCAATTACAAGTTCAATTACAAGGCCGGTTGGCCCAAATCGAATCTCATCTAATTACAATATGCGGTAGCGTGGGCGTTGGATCAAGATCGATCCAGCGGCCCACGATGCTAACGAGGAGGTCAAAAATATCGCGGGCGCGTGTTCCACGCGTATGGACCGTTCGAGTGCCGCGCGCGTGGTCCCTGCGCGGGCGCTTTAATATCCAGCGCGCGCGTAAGATCCGCAGCGTTCGACTCCTCATTGCGGAGCTCGCGTGGCGAAATCGAAAGCCGTCTCATCAAATCGAGGCTTCATCGGGCCGATCGTTCTTCAAGCCATCTCGGCCGTTAGATCGGATCGATCTAGCGGCCGAAGCTTTTCGCGTCTGGCATTGGCGAGAATGTCCATATCGCCACCGCGCCCGATATTGATCCCGTGTTGAGAATATGCCCAAGACAACAAGCAAAGTGTCGATTCGGATCTGAAAAAAAAGGAAGATGCAACTTGCAGCAAAAGCACAAGGCAATAATATATATGAAAGCGGGAACTTTTTTAGCAGGGGATGAAAAAAAAAGCGAGAGTAAGAACAAAAAAAGGAGAAGCAGAGATCTTGTAATACAAAAAATCGAAAGTTGTAAACATCCAAGATAATCAAAAAGCAGATCCGGTGGTAAAATTTTTTGTCTTTTTTTTCTTTCTTGTTTTCTTTACATGCATATCTGAAATAGAAAAAAAAACGAAAAAAAAAAAGGAGAGTAGTCTTTACGGCGTTGTTTGTGGGTCTTCCCTTCCTCGGTGATAAGCCTTTCGGCTTTTACAAGCAGATCCAGTGTGACTAAAGGGGAGGAAGAAGACCCTTTGTAGTGTTATTTTGGTTTAAAAAAAATTTTTTTGGTTCGTATTTCCTAGATCTAGGGCAAATAGAGGTATATCCTCTGAATCAACCTAGGATTCGTATTGAGGGCGACAAAGGGGTTGTTTTGGTGTATTTTGGAGGCTCGTCGGGCGCCGGTTAGCGGCGGCGGCGGGGAGAAATCTGGCGGCGACGACGCCCGGATTCAGGTTTTATAAAACAGAGCGAGAAAAAGCGAAGAACATGGTTCTTGAAAAAAACAGAAAAATGAAACAAATGGCTAAAATTTTGATTTGGCCTTAAAGGGGGCTTTTATAGTTGTTTTTATTTTGCTAAATGGGTAAATTACACACTTAATCCCACGCGTTTTCAATATTTTCATTTTTGTCTTGCCGCGTGGTATAATCACATTCAGTCCCCCGATTTTTCAAAAGGTTATAATCTAGTCCCTAAATTACACGAATCGGTTTACGAATGGTAAAATTCGCCATAACCATCCGCGTTTTTGAATTTTTCACTTTGAGTCGCCCCTTGGTCTAATTACAATTCTGGTCCTTTTAGGTTTTGTTTTGTTTGCAATTTCGTCCCTAAATTACATATTATTGCTCTTTAATTTACACGCCATTGACTTTTGTTTTTCTTTCATTTTGATCCTGTATTCTTTGTAAATACTAATGTATTATTATCGTATATATATGTTGATGTATTCTATTATTTTATTTTATTTTATGTCCCTCGTATATGACTCGTATTTTATGTTTACATATATATGTGTATTAAGATTATAATGGTCATCGTCTTTTATCCAGGTTATTCATATTAAGCATGTTATGTTTTAGTTGATTCATTACATGGCGTATTTTGTATTTTATATGTGTGTGCTTTCTTTTTTTTTAGGGCTACATGTTAATATATTTACCCTTTTTATACGATATGTTGACCCGTATATGTTGAAATATGTTTTATTACAGTATGCATTTTTTAAATATTTGTTCGTCTATATGTACTTATTCTTGCCTTGTTATTTTGACATATTATAGTTGTTTTTATCTATTATTTAGAATAATATGTATATATACATGTTTTAGTCTAGAATATCATTTATGTTAAATTAGTATTTGGTATGTCAATATTTTTATTATATTTTGCCATGTTTTACGTTTTTGCCATTAAGATTGCATATCGAGATATAACTTGTTAATCACGAGTCCTTTTATCAGCGTAAGCGGGGCGATATCAAGCGCGTAGTGATAGTGGTTGGCGTTTATTCTCGGATAACGGGGCCTTTAAAATTTATTCGCAATTATGACCGAATTTTAAAATAATCGTCACTTTAATCCGGAAAATCAATATTAATAAAGCGGTAATTATTAAAGTACCAATTTTGGGCGGTGTGGGGGTGCTAATCCTTCCCCATCCGTAACCGACTCCCGAACCCTGTCTTTTTTGAATCTCTGGTTTTATGGTGTCGGCCTACCTAAGTGGCGGTGGCGACTCCATTTTTTTAAATCGGTTTTTTTTTAAAAAAACCCCACGGAATAAATATTTTATATCCAAAAAAATCACAAACACCTTTCAAAAAAAAAAACACCTTGAAAAACCACGTTTTTATTTTAGCGATAAAAATAAAAAAGGACATCGCTCTGGATGGCGACTCTTTTGGGAAATTTTTTGTTTTTGAAAAAAAAAAACAAATGAGAGTCAAGCTTTTAAAATAATTACCGCTTTATTAATATTGGAAGTTCGGATTAAGGTGACTATTAAATTAACATTTGGTTATAATTGCGCGTTTATTTTACGCATTTTAAAATGTGACATATAAACCCGTCTTTTTAAGTGGGGAAAACGCTAATGCTTTCGTGGAATATCGTTCTCCGTATGGGCCCTACAAGTACCTTCGGGGCTCAGTACCTTATGCTTTCGTAAGGATATCGTTCCTTAAATGCGGGCATAAGCGAATGGGTCCCCAATTGAACCGGTTGAAAGGAGCCTATAATGGGTGATGATCGGGGCCTTGCTACCCTTAGTAGGGGACAACAAGGACAATTCGGGTACCTCCTAGCACCAACGCTGCATGTAGAGAACATAGAAACCCACCTGTTAGAGCCATGCGGATAACCTTAGGTTTTAGGCGGGATAAATAGGGTTGTTTTGTGTGTTTATTCATTTAATTTTGTCATTTTATTTATATATTTATCAATTTTATCTAAATCTTGACTTGTTTTTCTTTTCGCTTTTTGTTCTTTTTCTCATACATCATTGCATTTGCATCGCATAAAGGTCTTGGATCAAGTGGTTTGCCTGATCGAGAAAGTCTTTCACCATGGAAAAAAGGTGTCTTAGGAAAGAAGAGCTTAATTTATCGATCGGACATTGGTGTCAGTCAATCAGAAAATCCAAGAGGCAGTTTGCCAAGCGAGCGCATAATAGCAGGATACACTTATGTGAGTCTCAACAAAAGCGACTTATGGGATCTTCAAAACATTTGGGAAAGATGGGACCGAAGACTACAAGACTGTTACGCAATAGTTATGGCGACATCGCTTACGGTTGTTATATGTTCGGATTAACCAGCCCCTACTCCGAGCTATAGTCGATTCGGAATCGGCTTTTTCTTTGCTTCACCTTTAATGGGCAGGACATGATGCCTACGGTAGAAGAATACACTGCTTTACTTAACCAGAAAAATATCCGGGAAGATTGGATCTACGCGAAGCCTCAAGGAATCGAATTACAACTGCGAAACTCAAAACCTTTGCGGGAATGAGTGGCGATTGGGTTAGTGGCCTCCTTCAAATCGAGGAGATATCTGAGTCTTTGCATGGGAGAGTATTCGGGACATCATATCAACACATCCAGACGAGGCAAAGAAAATGGACCTATTCGCTTTAGGAATATATGGCTTGGTGATCTTTCCCAGTACTCGGGAACATTGACATAGCCATTACGGATTTGTTTGAGCGGGTGAAGCGAAAAGCAAACCCAGTACCAGCAATCTTGGTCGAGACTTTCATTTCCTTAAATGCTAGCGGAAACATGAAGAAGGGCGTTTTGAGGCTGCGCTTGGCTATTACAAGTATGGATTGAGTCACATGTGGAAGGCGCCAACAAGAGTCTTTGGGGATATCCTTCCAAGGTTTTTTCGCCTTTACGAGAATACTTAGCAAAGGAATGGCGAGAGGATTTGAAAACAAAAATGTGGACCAGTTTCTTGAGGAACATTCAAGATGAAGACATAGCATGGAGGGTCCCATGGCTCGGTAAAGTTAATTATTTTCTATCTGATTGTGGTGACTTCATTTGGCTGATGATGTTGGGATTGCATGGAGGATCGCTTGTGCCCCCTTTTTAGTATCTCGGCGATTCGGATCACGGCAGTTCATTCCCAATACCGCGGATTAAGCCAAACTGAATTTCTTTTCAAAGGGAGTTCAAAGGAAAAATTCAGACCATCATGAGGGCACAGGATCATTGTTATCGGATCGGGGTGGAAGGAGATACCGAGCACATGACTACCCCAGATTACGACCTTTGGAGACATTTGAGGTTAATAATGTGATTCTGAATCGATCAAGGACCAGCGGTGTCACTCGAAGAACTTACAAGGGTGGTACCGTCCGAAGCCGACATCTTAAGGAGTGAACTCGAAGAAGTTAAAGGAAAATGGACATTCAACGGACCCAACATGCGGCGAGCTCTATAAGGCAAGCTTAGAAGTTGATGAGCGAGGCGGGATCATTAGGCAATTGAAGAAATTGAATGCAGATTTAGCGACAAAAATACTCTTTATCAAAAAGATGCCCTCTATTACAAGCAAAAATACAAAAGGCGGGCGAGTCGGTTCGTATTTGTGGAAAGAGAAAGAATGAAGCGGCATCCGTTTGATGGAAGAAGAACGAGAAATTAACAAAAAAGCGATCGAAAAAGAGATTGAAAGCTGCCGTTTGGCTATGGAGGAAGAAAAAGCGGTCCGCCAAGAAGGCCATTGATCAAGAGAAAGAAAGATTCGGACAAAGAAATCAGCAAGGAAAACAAGCTGTCCATCATGAGAGAGAAAGTGTCGCCGTATGGAAAAGAAAATCCATGAATAGCGAAAGCAATTTGTTAGAAATCAGAAGCTATGCGATGACACTATTGGAGGTTGGAGCAAAGCCAAAGTCAAAATGATGAATTAAAAGGAAAGGTGGCGGAAGTCGAACACTCACTTGAATGTCTTTTGCTTGGGAATAACCATTTGAGCTGCGGGAAAGAGAGCGAGAGGTGGGTGTGTTACAAGCACGGATTGGGTCCCTCGAAGCAATTGTGGAGGATTACAAGGAAAGAATTAATGTGTTCGAGGAAAGCTGCAGCGGAGGGGACACCTATTGGCGAGAAGAGATTACGCGTATTTGCTCGAATGGTACGGGACAGAGACGATTACTACGCAAACCTAATGGTGGACATACAGTGAGTCGCGGACATGTAAATGATTTATTTATCGAGGCTGAAACACTCCGACCTTTTATAGCCCGGGAATGGAAGAAGCTCCTAGGTTCCTCAAGCTGCTCAAGGCAATTGGAAAGTTAGGAGATAGAGCTAGAGTCTATCTATAGGACTCTGTGTTATATTTAGATCTTTTGTACTAGGGATCTTTACTTTGTAACACGAATTTTGTTGTAATCAAGACCCTTTAATTCCGTGGAAGTAGTTCAAAAGGGTGATTACCAGCGGAATCGATACCTTGTTTGCATGCATTCTTGCATTTGCATCATAACATTCGCATCATTGTACATGCATTTATTTTTGCAACCATATTAACAATATGAATATTGTGGCATTATATGTAGTTAACCCGCAATCATTCATCACCTATACTTTACCCGGCTACAAAGAAAGCTCATGGAAGAAAGAATAATCAGTCTAGAAAGAGGGCAAAGAGAGCTCGAGTCAAGGCTTGAAGAGGCCCAGAGAAGCCTTAGTGATCAGTTGCGCGATCACAAACATCTATAGTATCGACATAACTACATTGTTGGCAAAAAGTCTTGGAAAGCAGTAGAAGGAGAAAATGTTCGAGCGGAAGAAGGTACCCGGCTCACTTCAAGGTTCAACCAACTGCACCAAACCAAGCTAGAAAGGTGTATATTGACCCTGCAGGAATGTCTTCCAGCTTTCAAATAGGGGCACCTGAGACTCAACCCCTCGATACTGAAGCACTTTATGAAGAAGAAGTGCCGGACCTAAACATGGTCGAAAGGATCAGGAGTGAGGTAGAAAAAAAGTGGGAAGAAAGATTTCGCCTCATGGAAGAAAAATTTAAAGCGTTACAATCAAATGAAGAATCGGGAAATGGCGCTAGTGACCTAAGTCGGTGTACGATCTTGTCTTGCCGCCAAAATTCAAAACGCCGAGTTCGATAAATATGATGGAACCACATGTCATACGCACACATAACGATGTATTGTAGAAAAATGGCGGCTTACCATAAAGGCGAAAAGCTGCTGATCCATTGTTTCGAGGATAGTCTAAGCTGGAGCGGCGTTACGTTGGTACACTCGGTGAGCAAGGCAAATGTCAAGACATGGAAAGATTTGTCTAAAGCATTTTCCGAGCAATACAAACATGTAATGAGACATGATCCCTAGCAGAATTATGTTAGAAAATATGGGGCAAAAGTCAATGAAAGCACTGCGACAATATGCCCAAAGGTGGAAAGTGGCTGCCCAAATCCAGCCACCTATCCGGAGCATGAAATCACGCCATTATTTGTCAATACTCGAAAGGGGCACTCTTTGACCGCCTCATTAATAACACAACACGTGTGTTTTGCCGACTTGATCGGGGGTGGGAGTCTCTCGGGCGGCAATTAAGAGCGGCGAAATTGATGGTGGGGAAAGGGTCTCGAAAGTACAACAAGAGAAATGAAGTAAACACCACCAGCACCTATACCGCCCAGAAGAACTTCAGGTCTCACAGCCACAAGCACATGTGGGAAAAACACAAAATTCAAATCAAAGAGATGAGAGAGTCACGAGAAAAGAGAAAGAGATGAGAACTTTCACCCTACACTGTTTCATACTCGAGCTTTATTCCCGGTTGTATGAAGCGGACTGGTCCGACCATATATCGTTACGCCCGTCAATCCGCCCTTCCCGCCTTGGTACAATCCAAGCACACATTGCGACTATCACGGCGGTACCCTGGACATCCCATCGAGAAGCGCCTTGCCTTCAAAAAGCATGCAGAATTTAATCGATTCGGGATATTGAAGTTTGAAGAGCAGTGTGTAGCCAACAACCCGCTACCCAATCATGGGGAGCGAGAGGAGTTAATGTCATAGAAGAATGCTTTACCAGGAGGATAAAGGATGGCGTGTCGAAATCAAGTCTCCTTTACGGTGGGTATTTCAACAATTATGCATGGCTCGTGTGATCAACAAAGGCATGATAATAAGGCGAGAAGGAATGTGGAAGTATTGCGAATTCCATCGGGTGAAGGGCATGATATCCAAGAATGTGGCGAGTTCAAGAAATTGGTGCAGAAATTGATGAATGAAAAACAAATTGAATTCTTTGAGAGCCCATGGGAAAGAAGGGATCAGGCGTACACATGTGAGATAGCCCCAAAACTAAATACGGGAAAGATAGACCTTTTATCATCTCTCCCAAGACGGGGAAATGCAGGTGTCTCCCAAGGAGAAACCAGCAAAATAAATCCCAAGATCATCATTTCAGCACCATCTCCATTCCCGTTTCAAAGATATCGACAAATTCCCTGGAATTATCTTGTGTGAATGTGACCATGCCGGAAAAATCAGAACACGAGCAGGTAAAAGAGCCTCTGTTTGGAAGACCAACAAAGCGAGCGATGTGAGCGTTGGTGAGGTAGGCCATTTCACAAGGAAGCGGCTGATGTTATTCCTCCGAGGCTTTGAAAGCGGCTGAAAAAGATAAGGGGAAGAATACGTTGATTAGCCTACGCAGATATTTGGAGAAGAACCTCCCCAAAAGATAAATGAGCCGTGGCGAGGCCCGGGCCAAAAGAATTTCTAAAGTTCTTGAGACATAGCGAGTACGGCGTAGTGGAACAACTACGAAAACAACCGGCCAGGATCACGATCTTTGGAGTTACTCTTGAGTTGAGAGAAGCATCGGGAGGCGCTATTAAAAGTCTTGAATCAAACTTTTGTGCCCCAAGACATTTACGTATCAAACCTGGACATGATAGTGGGGCATATTCTCGCCTATAATCATATCACGTTCGGTGATGATGAGATCCGGAGGAGGAATGGGATCAACCAAAGCCTTTAACATCACTACCCCTTTGCAAATGGTATGTATTACGAGAGTCTTGATCGACAACGGGTCAGCATTGAATGTCTTGCCTATGGTAACCTGCAAAAATTGCCAATAGATGGTTCGCACCTAAAGCCCCCGCCATAACTCGGTAAGAGCCTTTGATGGTACACAAAAAAAGAACAATGGGGAAAATTGAGGTGCCCTATTGATCGGACCAACCGAATATGTGATCGATTTTGTGGTGATGGATATAAAACCATCTTATTTGCTTGTTGGGAAGACCGTGGATCCACTCGCAGAGTTGCCCCATCATCATTACATCAAAAATTAAAATTTGTAGTTGAAGGCAAATTGGTCACATGAGAAGCGAGCATGAATTTGTTGCGGTGGTGACATCGGATACCCCCTACATTCAAAATGATGAAGATCTTTGCGGAATGCTCGTTCGAGCATTGGAACTAGTAAATGCCACATTTGTTTTAGAAGGAAGTCGGATCCCTACCCCAGGTTATCTAATTGTACCAAGATGACCGTCGCTTGAAACTCTGGGCGAGGAGCCAAAATAGGAAAAAAGGGTGGGAAGAAATTACAAGAAACACGAGACCCAAGAATATGATAACCAAGAAGGATCGTTTGATTTGGGTTACCAACCAAGTGTCCAACAGAAGAAAGAGGAATATAAGAGAAATGAGGAACAAAGAAAAGCGGATCTAAAGGAGAAGACATTCCGTGGAGGTCGATGTCCTTTCCTAGTTTGAAAGCCACTTTCATCTCAGGGAGGGTTCTACCAGCCCAGTCAAGATATTGGAGATGCAATGAAGAAAAATGATGAACTTAACAGGAGGAAATACTCAGTAAATCATTTGAAGGGATGTACATCAACATGATAGCTGAAAAAGACCGAGGTAGCAAAATGTTGACCAACATCCGCCCTTGCCATCCCGGGAAACACTCGATAAGCTGGAGCTGCATTGATCTACCTGTAGTTTTTAGGAATAGATCGAGTAATGCTCCGAATCAACCTTTTGTTTTTGCCAATAAACAATGGGGATCTCTTGTATGGGGCACCTATGTTAACTTTTTGATTGAAATGGAAATATCCCCACTTTCTTAAAAATGACCAAAGTCTCATTTATTCCATTCATGCATTCTTCATATTCATTCCCTTCATGTAAAGCCGTCTCTTTCCCAATACAATTCATTCTCATTTAATGCAGGTCGCTCATGATTGTGATATGAATGATACCGGACCCAATCTGGAGTAAATTTGAATGCCTTGAGGTCTCGAGAGGAAATTGAGGAAGGATATGATGAAATAGAAATTGAGGTCGGAAGAGTTAAAGAGAATGGTGGGCGGCGAAGAAAAGCAGATTATGCCCCACCAAGAAGAAAGCGAAATTGTCAACTTGGAATTTGAAGAAGCGAGAAAAGAAATAAAAATAGGAGCGACTATTTCCTCAAAAACCAAGCATGAACTGATAGCCCTACTTCTTGAGAATTCAAGGATGTCTTCGCTGGACTTATCAAGATATGCGGGGTTGAATACCGACATAGTGGTACACAAATTGCCAACAAAATCGGAGTGCAAAACCAAGTACAACAAAAACTTCGGAGAATGAGGCCGGATATGTTGTTAAAAATCCAAGAAGAAGTGAAAAAGCAATTTGATCTTTGGATTCTTGGAGGTAGCCAAAACCCGAGTGGGTTGCAAACATTGTACCAGTACCAAAGAAAGGCGGGAAAGTTCGTATGTGTGTAGATTATAGAGATCTGAATCGAGCTAGCCCTAAAGACAACTTCCCTTTGCCACATATTTGACACGCTGGTTGACAACACCGCGAGGACACTCATGGTTTTCCTTTATGGACGGCTTCTCGGGGTACAACCGGATAAAGATGGATCCTAACGACATGGAAAACCACATTCATAACCATGTGGGTTACTTTTTGTTATCAAGTGATGCCATTTGGACTAAAGAACGGAGGGCAACATACCAAAGAGCAATGGTGACTCTCTTCCATGACATGATGCACAAAGAAATAGAAGTATCGTGGATGATATGATTGCCAAATCCCGAGCAGGAGGAAGAGCACCTACAGAACTTGAGAAAACTATTCCAAAGACTACGGAAGTACCAAAGCGAGGCTCAATCACGCCAAGTGTACCTTCGCCGTTACTTACGGAAAACTCTTAGGGTTCGTAGTAAGCGAGAAGAGGATTGAGATTGATCCGGATAAAGTGAAAGCCATCCAGGACCTTTCACCCCCCCTCACGCATGAAGGAAGTCCGTGGTTTCTGGGGAGGCTGAATTATATCTCCCGTTTCATTTCCCAATTAACCAATCAATGCGACCCGGTCTTGGACTTCTTAGAAAAATAATAATCTGGCGTATGGGATGAAGAATGTCAAAAAGCCCTATAAAAGATCAAAAGTACGACAAATGCTTCAATTTTAGTCTTTTGATACCTAGTCGACCACTAATTCTCTACTTTGATGATCTTGAAAATTCAATGGGATGTGTCTTTGGGGCAACACGATGAGTCAAGAAAAAAGGAGCAAGCCATCTATTACCTAAGCAGAAAATTCAATGATTGCGAAACACGGTACCGCTTGGTCAAAAGGCTGTGTTTGTGCTCTAGTTTGGGCTACCAAGCGGCTCGACAAAGTACATGTTATACCATACTACGGTTGATATCCAAGCTAGACCCATTAAAGTTCTTAATGGAAGCGCCAACGCTAACGGGAAGGATGGCCCGATGGCATATGCTCTTATCCGAATTCGACATCGTATATGTTAATCGAAAGGCTGTAAAGGGAGTGCCGTAGCAGATTTCTGGCTAGTCGTGCCGGATGACTATGAGGCATTGAACTTTAGTTTCCCGGACAAAGACTTGATGTGCATTACAACCGAAGAAGAGATTTCAGATGATAAGTCATGGAAACTTTACTTGATGGAGCCTCAACGCCCCGGACATGGGATAGGGCGGTGCTAATTTCACCGAGGGCGTCTATTATCCTTTCACCAGCAGATTGGAATTCTTACGCACAAACAATATAGCTGAATACGAAGCTTGCATCATGGGACCTGAACTCAGCCATCGAGAGAAAGGTTAAGGAACTTGAGTGTTCGGAGATTCGTCTTAGTCATTTACCAATTCGCGCGGGGAGTGGGAAACCGAAACCCAAAGTTGGTCAAATATCACGAATTGATCCAAGAGCTCGTCAAAGAGTTCGAAAAGGTCATCTTCAATTACATACCCCGAGAAGAAAATCAGATGGCAGATGCATTGGCAACCTTGGCATCCATGTTTAAAACAAACATCGGGGCAGAAATGAAGCCCATTGAGATGCAGACGTTTGAAAAACCTGCTCATTGTTGTAATATACAGGAAGAGATTGACGGAAATCCATGGTACTATGACATCCTGCAATATGTCAAGCTTCAAAAGTATCCAAAAGGGGCAAACGACAATGACAGAAAAACGCTCAGGAAAATGGCAACAAAATATGTCCTAGATGGGGAAATCCTATATAGGAGAAGTCATGATCAAACATTGCTAAGATGTGTGGATGCCCAGGAGGCGAAAGAAATCTTAGCTGAAGTACATGACGGAATCTGTGGAACGCACGCCAACGGGCTGTCTATAGCCCGGAAAATTATGAGATACGGTTATTTCTGGTTGACCATGGAGGGAGATTGCATCGATTACGCCAGGAAATGCCACAAATGCCAAATTTACGCTGACAAGATTCATGCACCCTCATCGCCTTTACACACCATGAATTCTCCGTGGCCTTTCGCAGCATGGGGCATGGACGTCATTGGGCAGATCCATCCGAAAGCTTTCAATGGGCACCGTTTCATTTTGGTCGCCATAGACTACTTCACTAAATGGGTAGAGGCAGCGTCTTACGCCAATATCACCAGGACTACAATTTGTAAGTTCTTAAAGAAGGAAATTATTTGTCGTCGGATTGCGAGAGAGGATCATCACCGACAAACGCCAATCCGAACAACAAAATGATGAAGGACGTGTGCAATCAATTCAAGATAACACACCATAATTCCACAGTCTATCGTCCTAAAATGAATGGAGCAGTGGAAGCAGCAAACAAGAACATAAAGAAGATCATAGCGAAGACTACGGATACCTACAGGGATTGGCATGAGAAGTTGCCTTTTGCCCTTTTCGCCTATAGGGCGTCCATTCGCACATCAACGGGGCAACACCCTACTCCTTGGTGTATGGTACCAAGCGTACTCCCAATTGAGGTAGAGATTCCGTCCTCGGGTCTTAAACGAAGTAAAGCTGGAAGAAGCTGAATGGGTGCGGGCGATTCGACCAGCTAAATCTCATTGACGAAAAAGACTAAAGGCCATTTGTCATGGTCGATTTACCAAAAGCGGATGGTGCGAGCTTACAACAAAATGTGCGCCCAAGAGAATTCAAAGAAGGGGATATGGTACTCAAGAGAATCTTCCCTATCGAGAAAGATTCGAGGAAAATGGATGCCCAATTTGGGAAGGACCGTCGACGTCATAAAAAGGCCTTCTCAGGAGCCACGATCCTAACAGAAATGGACGGGGACGAGCTGAAAAATCCCGTAAATTCTGATGCCGTCAAGAAATATTATCTCTAAAAAAAAATTTGGAGAGCTCAGGACGAAAACCCAAAACCGGGCGTCTTGAAGCAAAGGAAGGACTCGAGTTGAAAACCCACAAAGGGCGGCTCGGGTAAGTTGAAAAGTTGAATATCCGAAGAGAAGGGCATCTTCATAAACATTGTAAAGAGAATGCTTCAGGCAAAAAAATTCTACACCGGTTGACAGGGTCATGTATCATTCATATCGAAGATAATGAGGGATCTTGTATTTTCCTACTTAACTCATGTGTGTCATACCTTTCTTTTTAAGATATCTCGATATCCTTAATCGCAATAAAGCCGTGTTTTTGAGCATCTATTCCTGGCCTTCTTGTCAATTTCAGTCAAATAAGATAACATAGGATTATAATGAAACAAGAGATTTCGGAGCATTACTATGATTTAACCTTGAAAATGCAGGTGATCAAAGAAAACGATGTTAACTCCGTCCTCCAGTTCCCTACATAATGGCTAGGGAAGGTGAGAAGCTTTAAACAACTAGGTAGGATGACCAATGGCACATGTCCTATCTATTCAAGGAAGGCACACAAGATAACAAAAGAGATCTCTTGGGTGAAAACCAGAAGGGCAAAAAAAAAAACTCTTTAAAGTGAAAACCCGAAAGGGCACTTTAAAATTCCAAATCATAATTGGAGAAAAAGAAAGGTTGAGATGGTTGAACCTGGCAGTGAAGCGGGGTATCGATGCCCGTAAGAAAGGAGAAAACGGACATCAAGATCAAATAAGGACCAAAACAAGCCCACCCAGAGATTGACTCTCATGCATCATGAATAGTCAAGCATCACTAGAATTAGGAGCATGTCAATTCATTCATTTGTCATAGCATTTTGTTTTCGTCTCAGACAGGTATCTGCAGATCCAAAGAGACATCGAAGGCCATCACGGTGTGAATCCCAAATGAGAAGACAATGTTTTTACATACAAAAGACACATGTTTTCAAGTTCTAGAGAGAAGTTCTATATAGGAAGAATCCATCTCTCTGAGGTTTCAGAAGCTGAAAGTTCTATATATGAAGGACTGACAGCTCCAGGGTGAAGACTCGCAGTTCTATATAGGAAGGACTCCCAGTCAAAGCAATTCACCCATGACACGCAAGATTATATAGGAAATCCTGCTGTGTCGAAAGCGAAGAGTTCTATATAGGAAGGGCTCTGAGCTTTATTGTCTTAGAGTAAAAGGTTCTATATAGGAAGAACCCTGTAGCTCGAGATTCCAGATGCCAAAAAGTTCTATATAGGAAGGGTGATGGCTCCAAGGTGAAGACTCATGATTCTATATAGGAAGAACTCCCAGTCAAAGCAATTCACCTATGACACAGGGTTATATAGGAAACCTGTTGTGTAAAGCAAAGAGTCTTATATAGGAAAGGCTCCGATCTTCATTGTCTTAGAGTGAAAGGTTCTATATAGAAAGAACCTCTAGCTTTGAGATTTCAGACGCCGAAAGTTCTATATAGGAAGGGTTTGCGGCTCAGGATTTGAAGACTAGCAGATTCTATATAGGAGGAACTCCCAGTCGGAAGAATCCATCAGTGGCGCAAAAGGTCTTATATAGAAGAAACCAGCGTTGAAAGTAAAGAGTTCTATATAGGAAGGACTCCAAGCTTTATTGTCTCAAAGTGAAAGGAAGGACTCATAATTCGGGATGTCAGAGCGAAGGGTTCTATATAGGAAGAGCCTGTAGCTCCAAGATCGGAAGGTGACGAAGCTCTATATAGGAAGAACTTACGAGCCTGAAGATTCAGCCAAGGAGGAGCGGAGATGTCCAAAAGAATTCGTTTTTCCAAGGCTACAAACAGTGAAGTCTGATAAAAATGAGTGCTTATGAATCTTTGCTTTGTTTCCCATTCCATGAGAACAAGCAAAGAGGGGCAACTGTAATCACTCATTTTCACTTGTAAATATATTAATATTGCATGTATATTTATTATATGAATGTTACAAATATAAGGTGGTGTGTGCATGTATAAGCTATGTATACATATTAGGGGTGTATGTATGTCGCGTATGTATCTAGAGTATGAGCGCATTTGATTAATATATAGATGTTATGTTAATTATATGTATGATTATACGTACGTATACTAGAATATTATATTAATTAATGATTGTATAATATAAGTATACATTTTCGTATATATATGTATTGCTGTTATAATTATATTATTATTAATATTATTGGGCTGGTAAAATGAAAAAATTAAATATATATTAAACCCAAATAAAAATGAAGTCCAAGTCCAATTACAAGGCCCGGTTGGCCCAAATCTGAATCTCATCTAATTACAATGTGCATGTAACTGTGGGCCGTTGGATCGAGATCGATCCAACGCCCACGATGCAAACGAGGAGGTCAAAAATATCGCGGCGCGTGTTCCACACGTATGGACTGTTCGAGTGCCACGCGCGCGCGTGTGGTCCACGCGCGGATGCTTTAATATCCCACGCGCGCGTAAGATCCACGCGTTCTGACTCCTCGACTGCGGAGCTCCACGTGGCGAAATCTAAAGCCGTCTCATCAAATCGAGGCTTCATCCAGGCCGATCGTTCTTCAAGCCATCTCGACCGTTAGATCGGATCGATCTAACGGCCGAGAACGCGTCTGGCCATTGCGAGAATCGTCCATATCGCCACCGCGCCCGATATTGATCCCGTGTTGAGAATATGCCCAAGGCAACAAGCAAAAGTGTCGATTCGGAGATCTGAAAAAAGGAAGATGCAACTTGCAACAAAAACAGAGGCAATAATATATATGAAACGGGAACTTTTGTAACGGGGGGATGAAAAAAAAAAACGAGAGTAAGAACAAAAAAGGAGAACAGAGATCTTGTAATACAAAAAATGAAAGAAAGTTGTAAACATCCAAGATAATCAAAAAGCAGTCCAGTGGTAAATTTTTGTCTCTTTTTCTTTCTTGTTTTCTTTACATGCATATACGAAATAGAACAAAAAAACAGAAACAAAAAAAAAGTAGAGTAGTCTTACCGGCGTTGTTTGTGGGTCTTCCTTTCCTCAGTGATAAGCCTTTCGGCTTTTACAAGCCAGATCTGGTGAACTAAAGGGAGGAGAAAACCCTTGGTAGTGTTGTTTTGGTTTAAAAAAAATATTTTTTGGTTTGTATTTCCTAGATCTAGGGCAAATAGAGGTATATCCTCTGAATCCAACCTAGGATTCGTATTGAGGACGACAAGGGGGTTGTTTTGGTGTATTTTGGAGGCTCGTCGGCGCCGGTTAGCGGCGGCCGGCCGGCTTCTGGCCCTGGTTCGGGTTTTTAGAAGAAGCAGACGAGAGAAAAAGCGAAGAACATGGTTCTTGTAAAAACCGAAAAATGAAGCAAATGGCTAAAATTTTGAGTTTTCGGCCTTAAAGGGGGCTTTTATAGTTGTTTTTATTTTGCTAAATGGGTAAATTACACACTTAATCCCACCGCGTTTTCAATATTTTCATTTTTGTCTTGCCGCATGGTATAATCACAATCCCAGTCCCCCTGATATTTCAAAAGGTTATAATCTAGTCCCTAAATTACACCGAATCAGTTTCTGAATGGTAAAATTACGCCCTTAACCATCCCGCGTTTTTGAATTTTTCACTTTGAGTCTGCCCCTTGGTCTAATTACAATTCTGGTCCTTTTAGGTTTTGTTTGTTTCGCAATTTCGTCCCTAAATTACATATTATTGCTCTTTAATTTCTGTCACTGACTTTTGTTTTTCTTTCATTTCAGTCCTATATTCTTTGTAAATACTAATGTTCGTATTATAATCGTATATGTTGATGTATTCTATTATTTTATTTTATTTTATGTCCCTCGTATATGACTCGTATTTTATGTTTACATATATATATGTATTAAGATTATAATGGTCATGCGTCTTTTATCCGGTTATTCATATTAAGCATGTTATGTTTTAGTTGATTCGTACATGGCGTATTTTGAATTTTATATGTGTGTGCTTTCTTGTTTTTTTAGGGCTACATGTTAATATATTTACCCTTTTTGTACGATATGTTGACCCGTATATGTTGAAATATGTTTTATTACCAGTATGCATTTTTTTTAATATTTGTTCGTCTATATGTACTTATTTCTGCCTTGTTATTTTGACATATTATAGTTGTTTTTATCTATTATTTAGAATAATATGTATATATACATGTTTTAGTCTAGAATATCATTTATGTTAAATTAGTATTCAGGTATGTCAATATTTATTATATTTTGCCATGTTTTACGTTTTTGCCATTAAGATTGCATATCGAGATATAACTTGTTAATGCGGAGTCCTTTTATCCGAGCGTAAACGGGGCCAGTATCAAGCGTAGTGATAGTGGTTGGGCGTTTATTCTCGGATAACGGGGCCCTTAAAATTTATTCGCAATTATGACCGAATTTTAAAATAATCGTCACTTTAATCCGGAAAATCCAATATTAATAAAGCGGTAATTATTAAAGTACCAATTTTGGGCGGTGTGGGGGTGCTAATCCTTCCCCATCCGTAACCGACTCCCGAACCCAATCTTTTTGAACCTCTGGTTTTATGGTGTCCGGCCTACCTAAGTGGCCGGTGGCGACTCCATTTTTTTAAAAATGCGGTTTTTTTTAAAGCATCACGGATTAAATATTTTAATATCCAAAAAAAAAATCTCAAACACCCTTCGAAAAAGTCATATTTTTATTTAGCGAAAAAAAGACATCGCTACACGTACTATTACTAAAGAAATAAAAATATACAATATAGTGGAATACTTCTCAATATTTCAAAAAATTATAGAGTTTCTTAGGATTGTCAAAAGAATAAAAAAAAGGTTTAAAAATGATTCCAAACTCTGATATATTTTAGACATTATTGGCGAATGCAAGATCTAAGACTCGGTTGTGAATAATTATAGAAAAAGTATACGGTGAAAAAAACATTTCTCAAAAAGGTATTTTAAATCAAATCTTTATAAATACAAATAAAAAGATGACAAGATTAAATAAACTCAAATCTGATCATTGGAATCAAGAAATTACTTTTTTGTAATAGGTGTCTAAATTATTTGTTAGTTAAAATAGGTGTTTAATGTTTTATTTTTATTCATTTTAAAGTCAATTTGTCAAAAATAATTTTATAACCCAATTATAGCTTGACACGTGACTTTTATTTTTTATTTTCAAAAACAAATTGAAAATAAAATAAATTAAAAATATTCGAAAATTTTAAAAAATTACAAAACAAACTCGAATTCCTAAAACTACAAACCTCAAATTCCAAAATTGGCATCATTGTCGCCACTGATAGCCTTGTCGGACCTCACACCGTCGTCGCTGGAGTCCCCCTGTCATTTTTACAACCATCCATCATCGAAAACTGACCGGAGGCGCGCCAATCGGACACGAGTGGCAAACGCAAAAGGCTTCAACCCTTCGACGTCCGATTGGCACGCTTCCCACTGATTATCGGCGATGTGTGGTTGGAAAAATAAGCGCAAGATTCTGAAGATGGTGGTGGTGATGTCCGACGGTGCTACCGGCGGCGACACTAACACCAATTTTGAAATTGGGGTGTTCGAATTTGGGACTATTTTAAAACTTTCGAGAAATTTCTAATTTTTAAAAAAAACATTTCTTTTTTTTTAATTTTCTAAAAAAGAATTAATAAAATAAAAAAATACATGTCAAATTTTGATTGGGTGTTAAATTTTTTTAACGGCGTTACCTCAAAATAGTAACGTAACGAAACTTTAGGCACTTATTTCAGTCAAAAAATAGTAAACACCTATTGCAAAAAAGTGATAAAGTTTGGGCACCTATTTTATAATTAAGCCAAAAAATAATTAAGAAAGGTTTCGAAACCTTTCTCGGAAATAGTTATGCAAAGCTAAAAATAGTTTGAAATGTTATATTTTAGCCCATGAATGTTAACATGCTAATGGATGAGTTCGGGTGATCCGTTTGAGCTGAAAGTTTACACGCAAGAATGAAACATGTTTAATTAAAGAATGGTAACATTAAATTTGGTTAAGTCCCTATAATGTATCGTATTTACAATTTGATCCCAAAATGCTCATTTATGCAATTGAGTGTTTTATTGATGTCCAATTCATACGAAAATTTAACTGATGCTTGCATGTTCACTATAGGACATAATATTGTATCTAGATAAGATACTTTCGTTCGATCATGCATTCCTCCCCTATCTATGCAGTAACCACAAAATATATATGCTAAATTAAATATATACAAAATGAAGCGAAAACCTACCTCCGTTCGACCAGGCATAATGGGATTCCCAGAAGCTCAGGGGCTCAATACCACAAAGTAACCACCCGACTAGTCTCATAGGATGCTTGTGATTCGGATCAAAGAACGTAGCCAGTCCAAAATCCGCAATCCTAAGTATTCCTCCATCATCAATAAGAAGATTTGCGGAGAAGCACTTCACAGAATGCTCAAGGCCGGACAGTAGTTGATGCATGTAACATTTAACCTACAATGTATCATACATAGCTTAGTTCTCGAATAACTACCTTCCCAAGGATGTCAACTGCGGCTTTTACTATAATTCTAATTCGTGCCAAATCATGCTCCATGTATTGAAACACCAAATGCAAACTACATGACATCCTTGAAGTAACTAAACCTTCTAATGTTACAACATTGGGATGATCCAATCTTCGCAATATGAGAATCTCTCTAGATTTCACACTCTCGGGTTCGAGATTATCGAACCGGACCTTCTTTAGTGCAACGATTTTACCAGTTACCATATCTTTAGCTTTGTACACATTGATATATGTTCCTAAACCGATCTACCATCAATAGGGAAATGTTAGTATCTGATTCAAATACACCCATTAATTGCATCCTAGTATTGAACACAAACAAAACAGCCAACCTTACCAATCTTCTCAAATATGTCGGCCCTTCGTGGAATCCACCCATCAAGTGCCTCGTCGCAGGCCATCCGACAGCCACCTGCTCTCCGACCGAATTCTTGGGTATGTTACTCAACCTGGGGTTTGGCTTTGATCTTCTCTTTTCCTCCCTTTGTTTTCTTTCCCCATCAGCCTTTTCCTTCTTTTGGGTACCCTCATTTTTCAACCTCTACAGCACTAGCATCAATCTTTGAAACATTGTCTGCTTTCTTGTTTGATTCAAAGCTAGCATTTTTAATCTCTCTACATTCTGAAACAATCCCTGAAGATACCTGTCTTCACAAAAGACACCCCATTTCCTAAATCTAAAACTCATTTCCCAACATGTTCTAATCTGGGTCTTGCTCTAAATCAACAACTGGTCAATAAATAAGTAAATGTCAACAAGCAGGCAACTTTCACAAGCCTAAACAAGCTGACAAAAAAAACCCCAAAAAAGTTGACAACTACATGAAAGCAACAGAAACTCAGCTTAACTGTGGAAAATATCATAAAATCCTACCCCTTTATTGCTTTGATTTGAGAGCTTCCAAGATTCAGCAGAAAGAACAAAAGGAGAGTTAAAAAATGATCTTGGGGCTAACTCATAAGTAAAAGAGTGAAATTTGAGATGATTTTAATAAGAATTTTGGGGAAGCCAAACATCATAAATGATCTAAAAGTAAAAAAAAAGGAGAGTTCTAGGGAGAGAAAGTGGAAGAGTTGGATTTTAAAATATATTCATTTAATATAGCCTCTGTGTTCTTTGTCAATGCCTTATACGACGCAAGTCTAGTACAAAATTTAAAATATACAGTAACATATAATAAAACATCTCATTGAATTTTAATTGTCAAAAAAAAAACATCTCATTGAATTTTAATTGTCAAAAAAAAAACATCTCATTGAATTTTGTGTTACAAATCAATAACAATTAACCCATAAAACATTCTTATTCAATAAGATAATATTATTAACTATAATTTTTACATTTTTATATAATATCTTTTAAAAGATAACTTTTTTATTTAAAAAATTATATTAACTAAAACTTAGTGTTGTTTTAAAAATAAATAATTATTTTAATTATTTTTGTTATGAACCAGCACTTTCTGTTTTAAAATATTATTTAAATTATTTTAAGGTCCATTTTGGTATCTAACTTTTTTAAATTAGATGTATGAATTTGATTTTTATTCAAAATTATATTTAAATTTGGTTCCATAGTTCAAATAAGCCAATTAAATATTAATTTGGGAAAAACAAATTTAAGTATTAATTTGAATCAACAAACCAAGTCCACGTGTCTAATTAGACAAAAGAAATATTAGGTATCAAATTAAATCTTAAAAATCAAACTTACTAAATTACACTTTAAGTCAAATTAAATACCAAACATGTATAAGTAATATGTATGAACCATTGACCTGTTCTTTTTAAGACAGGTCCTAAACTTTATATGAATTCCCCTTCCATTTTTTTAACATTTTTGTTGTTGTTTTCAGATGAGAAAAACCATGAGTATTTAACAACCAAAACTAGTGTTTAGTTCAGATTTTACACACATTCATAGAAGAAATATTTGTATTCAACATTCATGATCACATACATTTATTTTGTGACCATAGAAGAAATATTCTGAATATAAATATATTCGTATCAGATAAATACTTACTACTAAAATTTGTCTAAATCCAAACATTTTTTTTCTTGCTTTCTCCTTAACTCTTGTAAATTTCAATTTATTTCTTGCTGATCACATACATGCAGTGTTTGTCCCAACAACGGATTCTGCTAAAGGTTTGTTCAAGCTTGCAAAAAAAAAAAAAAATCAGGAAAAATGGTGGTAAGATAAAAATTCCATTCCTTGAAGAGTAGTAACCAATGGAAGCTGTTGGTTACCATTTTCATATCAATACAGAAGAAAATAAACTCATTGAGAAGATGAAAAATAAAAGTTTATTGAGATTTCCCTGCAATTGCATCCATAAGGAAGTTGAAAATACATCATAATTAGGTTTAAAGAACACTACCAGATGATTAACAACCGAACAAAATACCACATTTTACATATATTACCCAAAACATGTTTGGCATAATTCTCGTCTTTTTTCTTGACAGCTTTCCTAAATAACATTTCAAACTGCCATATTGGATAGACGAACCCTCATGATAAGAAGGTCTCGTCTAAAGAAGGAAAATCCATTGGTCTCAACTTCTCTTGGCTCTTATTTGCCTCTCAATCCTTAAGCGTGTAGCCTAAACCGAAGCAATCATTCTAGACAATCATGCTTGCCCCGAATTCAGGCATAGGCGGACTTTTTTTTGATGTGCTTATCTCCTTCGAGAGGTACAAATTTCAAAGATTCAAAAGTCATTGGAGCATAAGCGGGCACAAACCCCGGGGTAAATCTTTCAACAGTTTCCTTGTTGGATTCCTTGACTTCCTCAAAAAAATTCAATCTCTTTGTTGTCCATTAAAACATGAGCTGTAGTCTTGAACTCATAACAGTTTTGGATGGCGCGTCCGCCTTCAGTATGAAACTCACAATACAGACCGATATGCCCCTTGAGTATCTTCACTCATTGGCTGATCAAACCCGCGTCAAATAGCTTCTACCAAACCCAACTGAGGGGTGACTTAACTTTGGATACATCGGTCTTAACTGTTCGGTCATTCTCGTCGGAGATTGCATTTACCTCACATGTGTGATTTGGTAGAGGGTTTGTGGTAGTAGTTGGCCCAATCGAGTTATCAAAACCTACAATCTTGAGCTTGATAAGCTTTTCCATAGCCTTTTTGAAGCCTATGCAGTTCTCGATTGAGTGACCCACTTGTTAACCATGGTACACACATTTTGCATTGGCATCATACCATTTTGGGAAGGGAGGCTGCAACGGTGCTTGATAGAAGGGTGTCACTATATGGATATCGAACAATTTCTTGTACAGTTCACCGTACGAGATTAGTAGCGTGGTCAACTTTATCTTCTCGGTGTTTTTTCTTTGACTGGAGTCTTGGTTTGAAAGACCTTAGGCACCTGGTGTGGCCTTCGGTTGTATAACTGTGATAGGCTTTGAATAATTGGTATTGTAAACTCTGGAGGAGTTTACTTCATGGTCATTTCTTCCATATGATGACTTCTTATAGGATGCACTTGAACTCCTTCCACTGTCAATTTTTCCAGTCTTGGCGGCATTCTCGATGAGATCACCAGATAGCACTAGATCGGTGAAATCGATAGTCGTGGCCTATAAGACGATCCAAAATTGGGCCATCCAAAGTTTGGATAAATATGACCAACATCTTTTTCTCACTAAGCGGAGGTTGAACTTGTACCGCCACGTCTCTCCAACGTTGTGTATACTGCCTAAAGCTTTCATTAGACTTTTGATTCATGTGTTGTAGGGTCCAACGATCCGGTATCATATCACTACCATGATGGTATTGGGCTAGGAAAGCCTTGGCCAATTCCTTCCAAGACTTTATCTGATGTCGGCTCAATTGATTATACCATCTAGTGACAAATCCTAATAGACTATCTTGGAAACAGTGGATCAACAACTTGTCATCTCTACCGTATCCCGTCATCCTTCGGTAAAACATGGTAAGGTGAGCACAGAGGCAACTCATCCCATCATATTTCTCAAATTTCGAGGTCTTAAACTTATGGGGTAGCACCAAATCCGAGACCAAACTAAGTTCGTTAGCATCAAATCCAATGAAAGTGTCCACTACCTCCATAGCTTCTATTTTCTCTTCGAGTCGCTTGCAACGATCCTCAATCTCTTTCGAGGTCTCAATCTTGGGTTTCTCAAACTCAATTAACTAATCTATCTCTGAGACAAAGTTTTCGGCTTCATTGCCCTCGGGCTTTACTTCCGATGCGGAGGGTAAATTAATGGGGAATGAGGCGCCGACTTGATGAAGTGGTGCTTTTCCTCGAGAAAACGTTACTTGAGGATCTAGTTGACCCTTAGCACGAGGAGAAGTAAAACCCGACGGGTACGTAGGAATTTCGGACCTTGCCATAGGATTATCAACAGAAACTTCTCCTTGTTCGGGAAGCCTAAATTTGAACATTTGGGCTATTTATCCTAAGGCCTCTTGTTGAGATTTCTTGAACTACTCTATCATGTCTTGTCGGGCTTTGGCTAACTGTTCTTCTGTTTTTCGAACCAAATCTGCTTGCATGTCCTTTTGGGTTTGCTCAATCTGATCTAACCTTTCTTCGTTTACCATTTTAGTTTTGCGTCGGGTTTCGTAGGGGTGCTGAATCGATTGAACTTTCCTTTGATCCAGAATCACTATCATGGGACATCCCAAAAATTAGTCTCGACGTCTCCAAAATGAATGCATGTAAATGCAAAGCCAGTGCCCTAAATGCAATATTAATGTCTAAATACAAAGATGTTGATGCAAGTGAATAAACGAAAATGCATTATTGAAGATTTGAACAATATTGTAAGAAAAGTCATGAAATAAAAAAAATGATAATGCTACCATAAAAGGATGAATGCAGATGAGTGTTGATCGATGAACATCTTCATTAAACAACTTTCCATAATGAAGATCAAGTTTCATTACAACGAGAAAAAGGAAAACAACTACTACAAAGGCATAACTAAAAATCTAAATTATCATTTTCTCATCTTCTTGATCAATTTTGAACCTCGGGATTCTTCAACTCATTATTATGGACTATTTCCCCTATTATGAAAGTTTTCAACTTTGGACTGTTCTCGGATCAACACTTCATTAAGAAAATGCCATGAATATGCAGAAAAAAGTCGAACCAAACAAGACCAGAAAAAGTGAGTTAGTAACTGATATATAGATAAATCAATATAAAAAAGAACTGAATAAATGAAGCAAATAAATACCACACCAAAGCGGTTAACAAAAAGACCTAACAACATGAATTCTAGTTCGCTACGGTTATTCACATGGCTCTAATTGGGGTGGGCTTCTTAGATTCTCACACATGTGGGTTTGGTTCTATACGAGGGTACCCGAACTTATCTTATCACCTATTAAGGTAACAAGAACCCCAATTCTGGCTCATTACAAGCTTGCGAATTGGATTCGATTCAAGGGAAACACGACCCAGTGACGTAGAGGGCTGCTCACGTGTCAAAGGCGTGGATTCCGAAAGTGAATTACTGATCGGTGGAGGGCTGCTCACGTGGGTATGTGTCGTTTCTCTCCCACTTAAAAGATAGAGCTCAGGTAGAAAGCTCGATGATTATGATGCAACACATGTCGGTGATTCCTTATAAATTAAACGAAAAACTAATGCAAAACCACAAATTGTCAAAACCCACTTAATTAAAGTGTTATCCTCGAAGAACAAATTAATTGCGCTCGATTTAAATTTCAGAATTTTCATCGATAAAAGCAACATTTGATTTTGGCTTAACCCTCTTTTTGTTTTGTAAAAACAAAATTTATCCCCAGTTGAGTTGTCATGCTGTAGTGACCTTTTTAAGGATCGGCTACAGGGGCATCCCCACATTTTTGAAGATAAAGAAGACTTGGAGTCGTCATTGGTCACTTGGATGAGGTAAACCGTACACCACAAAGCCAGAGATTCGTAAAAAGGGTTCGGGAGTTGGTTACGTGTGGGGAAAGATTAGCAACCCCACAACGCTCGAAAATGGTACCAAATTAAATGTTGCTTTTAACCGTTGGAAATTGTTGAAATTTAAATTAACTTTAATTAGATGCCCTTACTTGAATATAAACCTTAATAAGTGAGCTTGAATTAATTAAACGTTTAATTAATGAGAGACGATACCATGGATCATAGATTAAACTAACATTTAATAAACCCGACTGTCATGTTAATTCAGGGTTCGAACTTCATACAATCACATTTACGTATGATTCAAGCATTTAAACATGTTGTGATTTCTCAACTTTTAGTTAATGTTTACCTTCGGACGGTAATAATTAATTCAAATATTCGGTCAACATTCATTAAGCCATGACTGTTATGACACAAATATCAGAATTAATGAATACCTTCTTTTTATAATTAAAGATTAATTAATTATCAAGATAAACATGAAATTAAAAGGTTAAATGAATGACAAATAAAATGTATGTTACAAAAATAAGGAAATTAAGCATAAACATAGTAAAAAAATAACATAAAGAACAAAAATCTAGAAAAGGATCGGATCGAACCAAGGAAACGCGTAAAATAAATGCAGGAAAGCAAAGTGCGAAAATTTAAAATGCGGAAAAGTAAATAAATATCTGGAAAAGACCGGATAGAACAAAAAACGAGAAATTAAGAGCGAAAATTAAAAGTTATATGTTAGGTGTTAGTTAAATTAAACGGACCATGAATAATACAGATCATACACCATTGCAGATCACCGTAAGGCCAAAGGAGAATCATGATCGAACAACCAAAATTACGTAAACATAAATATAAATCAGGATACCGAATAGAAAAACTATAATATATATATATATACACATACATAATATACAATATAACATATAGAATATAATAATATAATATATATATATATATATGAAATATGCGATAAATATAAAGTATACATATATACTGTGCGCATAATATATAAAGAAAAGAAAATATAGTTATATATTAAAGTATAATAACTATATGCTATATGTCATATGAAAGAGCATATTATATATATTATGCGGTACTTATATAAAAAAACACATATATGTATATAAGGAAAATAAAATAAAATAAAATAAATAAATAAAATGGGAAGACGGCATTAAAAGGAAAAAGGGGAAGAGGAATAAAAGCAATATATGAGTTTTAAGCTTCACTGGATTTCAAACCCGTTCAAATATAAATTCTTTATTTTTTTTTATCGGTCGAACAAAACTCTACCCCTTTTTGACAAGCCTCACGACCAGTTCGTCTTTTTACGCGCGGCGACGTTCATCGGCGACACTACCTCGACCACGGCGACGGTTAATGAGAGGGGAAAGGACCAGTAGCTTCCGGCGACCCCTTTCTCAAAACTTAGGTAAATTTTTAAAACCCCTAAACTCTTTTGATTTTGACTGAAAACTTGAACCCATACAAAAATTTTAAACTTTGATTTAAAAAAAAACCTATGAAAATCCTTTTAATTTTCTTTTAAAAACGAGATTTCTCTTTGGCTCTGTTTAAAAAGAAGAACAAAAAAAATAATCTAAACAAACGAAGAAGAAGATGATGAATATTTAGGGATTATTTTTTGCTTTTCTTTGTATTGATAATGAATCCCCCTATATTGTGGTTTTCATTCGGTTTATATAGTCGAAATTACATTAAAAACTTAAATTTTCCTATTGGTTGTTGGATAAAATTTTCTGCCATTATTATTTCTTTGCGCAGGCGTTGACATGGCGATGCCATGCTGCTGATGTGGCAGCAATCCAATGATCACGGGAGATGAATGGTTCTAGAAGGGCAACTGAAGAGTTGTTGGCGGCGGCTGAAGAGTTTAGGGTAATTAGGGTTTGGCAAATTGGAGTTAAGATTGTTTGGCCATTGGGCTTCGGGATGTAATGGGTTATTGGGTATTGAGTCAAAGATGTAATTGAATATTTAATTTTAAAATTTTAAATTTAAACATTTTTTTATTTTAATTTGGCTATTTGAACCTTGGATAAAAATAAATGATTACAAATATTCGTTCCGATGGTGTCGTCCGATTTCTCCGCAACTACTTCTCATTCTCTGCATGGTGAGTCTCAAACTCCATAGTTGCCCCCGTATGTCCCATTTGTCCGAAACCCGCATTCGAACTGTGCTGCAGATAGTTGAATGAAGTGAAATTCGAGATTTCCGAAACTCATACAAGAAAAGTCGACTCGACTAGTTGTACTCTTTGATGATTTTCCTTCAGCATGACCTTGTGTAGTATCGGTACACTGTAAGGTACTAGTTTAAGGAATAAAATAAAACAATTATTAGCTACTCACACACTTTATAGAAAAACCGTTCGAACTCAAATTTATTTTAGAGATAACAATATTTTTTTACCGAAATTACTCAAACGATTCACTAATTTCACAATTGTTTTTTTTATAATAAGAGAGCATTAACTATTAAATAACGCGCTAAATTATTTGATACAGAATCTGATCGAGAACCATATTTTAAATATATTTTGTACTTTATAGTAGAATTTAATATAAGGCCAAGTAAATTGTTGGGAAGTTAGGCCATGCCCAAAGAAATTAATGCTACGATTAATGGCAAGCAAAATTCGTTGAGGACATTTCATTATCATTTATATTTAATATTCGATGACATTATTCTTGGTGGCCTATTAATTTGTCATAAATATTTAATATCCTATGGTAGGATTTATCATTCATGTGAAAGAATCATATATATATATATTTAATTTCCTATATATTTATACCAAAATATATAATTAAATATATTACGATAATATAAGTACGTTTATACATGATTGAGTCTATTAATCTAACACAAATATATGAATTAAAAAAAACATTTCAATTATAATATTCAAAACTGGTACACAAGTAACACAACTACACGCATCAAAGGGTAAGCGAACTGATTTTGTTGGCTAAATTATAGGGGGAATGACAATGTGAAATATATATACTACAGTAATTATTTTATGCACAAGTGTTTGTTTCTATAAGCCCTTTAATTTCAAGGTTTAGAGATTTTATTTAGGGTTTAGAGTTCAAGGACTTAAGTGTATGAGTTTTGAATTTATGAGACGTGGTTAAAATTTATGGTTTATGATTAAAATTTAGGGTTTATAGGTTTAAACTTAAATCCTTAACAATACTACTCTAAAAATTAAGCCCTTAACTTATAAACTTTAAATTCTAATCTTAAACCAAAAATTCATAACCATACACTTAAATTTATAAACCCAAAAACTAAGACAATTATAAAAAAAAATCGTTTCCACCGTCAATGCATGTGATATTTTTCGTACATACTATATATTTCCTCCGTCCCACAAATATGATCCCTTATTCACTTTTTGAAAGTCAAATTTTTTTAAACTTTGACTATAATTATATTAATTATTTAAAATAATTAAATTCTACAAAATATATATTTAAAATCTGCTTGATTAGAGATTTTTAATATATATATATTTTTATTTTTATTAATAATAAATTTTAAATAATTATGATTCAAAATTAAAAAAGTTTAACAAAAAAAATCAATAAAAAGATAATCTTTGTGACACAGGAAATATTATTTTTTTTTAAAAATTGATTATATATCAATGATTGGCATTGGCGGTAAGCAAAAGAGAGCGGATCCGTCGAAGAGTTTACTTTGGATTTAACGGCAAAACTCGTCGAAGAGTTTACTCTCGACAAATGAAAACTGTCAGTCAATTAGCAGTCAACGTCCCTTGATGATGTGACGATACCACGTGAAACTTTGATGATTGGTATCACAGTTTTTTTAAAAATAAAAATAAAAATAAATAATTATTATTTTTTGAAGAAAATAATTATTTTTTTATATTTTTAACCAATGAAATGATGTCACGTTAGCAAAGTGTCATGCGGCATCATCTTATTTGTTAAAAAATATAAACAATAATTATTTTTCAAAAAAATATATTAAAAATAATTATTTTTTAAAATTATTTATTTCTGAAAAATATTAATTATTTTTTTAAAATTTTAATTATTTTAAAATTTTTAAAAAATAAGATGATGACACGTCAGCAAAGTGCCACGATGCATCATATGATTGGTTAAAAATATATTTTTTTTAAAAAAGTTTTTTGATTTTTTTTTTAAATTGTGTCACGTTAGCAAAGTACCATGTTGCATTACCATAGACGTACCGCATCATCAAAGAGATTGACCGTTAATTGACTATCGTTTTCCATCCGTTGGAGGTTAATTTTAAAAAAAACGCTAAAAGTTGTTTGCACCAAAAAAATAAAAACTAAAAAATGGAGACTATTTTTGACTTTATGTCAAGAAAAAAATATTCATGCTAATTGATATCGACATGTATGAAGATACATATTGTGGATTCATCTATATTAAGTATATTAAGCTTGTATCTTTATACATTACAATAATAGATATAGATAGTGTGGTAGAAAAAAATATGAATCTTTCTACCATACTATCGAGTTTTATAGGATACTGGTGATTCTAGTCCATTCATTTTATTTAAGACGTAAAATTAAAAAAAATGTCTTAAATCCTTAATAAAAAGTCAAGTTTCATTTAAATTGATCGCTTTGACTGAAAGTTTTTACGTATATTATAAGTAAAAAGCGGCATAAACTAGAATGAACAGTGTTGTAACAATAAATACGAGAATATTTACTTCCATAATTCTATTGTTTTTTCCTTCGCAATAATTCGGAATTTAATCTTATAAAGATGATAAATCTGTCACTTGTAAATTCAATACGATGATTTACATTTCAATGACATTGAATCGGATCAATATCATAACTAACAATACTTAAGTTGTCAAATCGATTCACCGTCAGTAACTAAATAGTATAATATAGAAAGATCTTTTATTCACACCGAATACAAAAATAAATTTTTGGACCAATCAAAAGAATTCCTTTCTTTTATTTATATATTCTTTTTCACTCTTTCTTTTCGATAATCTACCATCTTTCTTATACAATCATCAGACTACTTTTCCACTTGAAGCAATAAAGGTGAGCAACATTTAACTAAAAAAGTTTATTTTTTCGACTTGGGACAAAAAAAATTGAATCGTCTTGACTCGAAATTTTATAAACTCGACTAAAAAATCTCAAATGTGAATTGTATAACAAAAATTCGAATAATTCAAAAAATTTAATAATTAAAAGAATAATTTTTAAGTTCGAGGAGTCTCTTAATTTTTCTAATATATGCCACATAAAAATATATGAAAAAAAATATGCATATTTTATATAATTAAAGAAAGTTGTTTAAATAATTAAAATTAAATTTATATAAGAACTTGAAAACTCGACTCGAATTCGACTCAAATAAAAAATTCAAATAAAATTTGAGTTATAAAATATAATACGTCAACTCGAGTACGCTCACCTAAGCAATGTTTACAAACTTTGATTTGAGAAAAATTCTAGAAATATAACAATTAATTGTCCTTTTTTATTTCAAGGAGAAAAAAATAATAAAAGAAGCCAACTTCGTAACAATAGTTTTTATGACTAGATACAGTACCTCCCGCGCAATACAAATCTACAAGGCTTTCGACAGCATATACCCAACTTTTTGCTCACTTCAGCTAATTGTCTCCCCGGAGCTTACAAACTGTTCTGCCGGCTGCCGCTTGCATTCCGACCCTACTGCTTTTTCTCGGATGTAGGGCAAAAGCATGCACTGCATGAAGACCAAAACTTTACAACAGCATCTGACCGGCATTGAAAACATTAAAGAATATTGTCTTGAAGAAGTCCGGAGAATGCCCCCAGCTTGAAAATCGGCAACATATACTTCTGATATAGGCAACCTCGGATGACCAAAATACAATTCCGAACACTTTACAACAGTATGCGTTTTCCACCTTGATATCCCGAAACAAACCTGTTGCCCAATAGATAAGAAAGGATACAGTTCAAACACTATTTTAGTTGATTGCTTCTACCGATATCCAATGTGCCAAAGGAAAAACTATATAATTGACAAAATTACGGGAAAAGTTAAATTACTAAAACTGATATTAGTAGCAAAACTTACTCCAAACCTGTTTTAACAGACCCAATTCAATAGACTAAGCCAGTTTCGGCCCGGTGAGTCAGTTCTGACCAACTTTTGCACAGCCCTAGTTAAAAGTAATACAGGTAACTTAACCACTCACCTCCTCGCAGAAGTCGATGAAATCACTTGCCCTGAATCACTCTATAATTAAGTACCAAGTCTTCAGGTTTCTTCCATACGTAAGCCCGCACAGTAGCTAAGCTCATGTCTGGAGATAAGACCTGGAACAAATAGTAGCAATTGTATAAGTGACCATCATACCAGGATTGAACTTGAACTAAACAAAGTTTGAATGAATAGTTTTAGTATGTTGATTTCGAACACCGCACGGTACCAAAAATGATGAAATAAACCACAAGCTTTGAAAAGGGGATCAAGGCTCTTAGTAAATGGCATTATAAAATCTAATGTGTGGTTTACTTGCCTGATTATTGCATAAAATCTCAACAGAAGGCCGGAGCTTTGCCCGAGGCTTCAATCCCGAACGAAAAGATCCATCTCCGATAGCTGAATGCTGCAATTGTCCCCCAAGTCCAGGAGCAAATGACCCATCGGTATTTGCAGTATCAATTGGTTTGTCAAGCACCATCTTTTCTATGATATAATTAACAACCTATAACCAGACCGGAGTAAACATACATTATAATAAGAAATAAATAAAATATTGATATACAAATACAATATAGGACAAACTGTTCAGCACTAATATACATTCGTATACAGACTTGTTCCAATATACCACCTATCAGCATTCCATATCCAAAATTTGAGAAGAGAACAAAATAAAATCTAACAAAAGTTACAAAACACTAAGGCATCTTGCTCTTTTATACGAGCAAACAAGCACTCAAGAAAGTTAATACAGAAGATTATTCTAATTCGTTGATATAGTGTGTCAACTAAAACAAAGTTAAAGGTACCTATCAATGTATATGTATCCTAAAATAGCATTTTCCATTAACTGAAGATTCTTTTGGCCCTTTTGCAGTCCATGCTCCAAAGCATGAAACAGATTCTAGTGTACTAACCCAAGTGATCTAAATTTGTATAGAATCAACATTTTCTACTTTCTATAATCACATGTATTGCAAAAAAAAAAGGTCTTAAAGAAAACCAAACAGGCATACCTTATGTATTCTCAATATACGAGGTGCACTTAACTTCCCTTGAGTGAGGATCTGAACAGCAGTACCTTCGCATGGATGAATGTAGAAGCTGCACCTGAAAAAAATGAAGTAAAAATTTATCAAGAGAGAGGGAGAAAAGAATAAGATACATAATTATCCATGGTTCTGAATGTAGCAGTAGTGCACAACAATGCAAAAGTATTTTTTTTCCTCCTAAACAAAGAGAATTGCAGACACACACAAGAAAAAATATCAAAGAGCTTGTCCTTGAGCTTGAGGCCAGGATAAATTAATGGCCTTTCCTAACATAGGTTTGGCCCACAAAGTATCCACAACACTACTCTCCTCCTAGGGAAAAAGCTTGTCCTTGAGCTTGAGGTCAGGATAAACTTGACAATATAAATCTGCCCGGTTCAGTCTCAATTTCAGTTTTTGGTTCTCCATCATTCTTATCAATTAATTCTAGCCAAAAGAGCCTCTTACATCAATATGCCTAACCATATGAGGTTCATCTAATTACAAAATAAGCCCTTGCCAAGAATGTCATATTTGCAAGGACTGATTGCCCTTATTACCTTGTCAAGTACCTCTACATTTTTTCTCAACCTATAGCATTTGCTACTTCCATTCAAAGGCTCTAGCGAGGCTCACAGCCATAGCTAAATCAAGGGTTGTTCATTCGAACATCCAGTCAAATGGAATTATCTAGACCAGCCATGAATAACCCAACATATTGGTCTACGTGAACGTATTGACTAAGCAGTACCAACTTCTCTTGAAATTATTGCTGATAAAGTTCTACAGTCCCTGTCCATTTCAAGCTAACCAAATCTCCCAAAGGGTTGCTGCCTACCGGAGGACCAAAACAAAGGGAGCAATAATTGCAGAATTCTGACTAGGTCATCATGCACCCTCCAAGCTGATAATACTCATCACGGTGAGTGTAAAAACTTAGGACTCCTCAAAGAGAGATCCAAATCTCCTTGGTCTAGATAAAAATTTGATTTGGGTTTATTAGACCATCTGTCCTTTAAAAGGATCAGCAATGTTCAAGAAAGGAAAGAAATCAACTGAAATAGAATTCCAACTGAGCCTTAATTAGAGAACCGAAACTAATGGTCTTCCATAACATTTCCTAGGCACAACATGTATGCAGTTCCTTGAAAACTTGTTACTTAAATTAAATTAAGCAAAGGAAAGTTTAATAAGGTCACAGAAGTTACTTGGTGTTTTCTCGTGGAGGTATCCGATTGTTTAATACACAATCCAAAACCCACCAAGGGAAGTCCTTCTCATCCTCGGTTCCATGCAATTCAGTAATTTTCTTTCTCCAAGGACCTCCTTGGGAACCCTCGGTGATAATTGACGGAGGGGAACCTGATGAAAACTCAAAAGGAGGATGGACCACTGAGTCATTTTCAGCATTTCCATCTACCTCAATTCTAGAATGACCAAGACTTCTTGCAGTACTATCTTTTCCTGATAAAACATCTCCATTAGCTGAAGCCTGGGAGCCAAGTCTTTGCCTTCTTTTGGTCATCCAATGAGCCAACAGACCTTTAAGGGTTTCACGAGCTAGAATAACCTGCCACAGACGAGTCAACACCAGGTGCACATTATAATCAAAGAGTTCCTGAACCACTTCTCGCAGGTATATGTTTCTTAAGACTGTCAAAATCTAAAACCTTATCATCCTCAGGTTTGCCAGTTATGTTTAGATCAGCAGAATACATCTCTGCAGAAAAGCATTGGGGGGTATCCAGATGAACAGACAAGCTTCCAAGACGGGTATCCACTGTGAACCATGCTGGAATGCTTACCTAGATTGGTTTTAAAAAGAAAGTAAATCCCTTAAGAACCGATGCATTGTCTTCAACTGATATAATTTCAATTAAGTAGCTATCTCACCATCTCAAACAACTGCTCCTTTTTCTCGTCAAATGAAACCTGGACAGTGAAATTGAAAGGATGGATAAATACATTCAATAAATAATATAACCATACATATACAAGTGTCTACGTGTACCAAATTTTAAGTGAAAAGCGAAGTGCATGACACTTCTACTCAAGAAACAAGAACAAAAATGGGAAACAAAATCTAGATCACCTGTCCATAGTCCACGATCACAACACCCCTGGTTATCTCCCAGAGCTTTACTGAACCAGCAGTATCCTGTTAAAGAAGCATAATAATAATAATAATCTCCCAAAAAATATCTTTGAAACAACAAATATGAGTACTACCACATTTACCTTAGTCAATACATGCCTTCGGTTATTTAAAATTTCATGCTGAACTATTGCTGGAGTTCCAGGAATGGAAAAGATTGGTTCTTCATAAACTGCAGCCTGAATAACAGACAATGGCAGCAAAGAAAGGGACGGTAGAAAATATTAAAACAAGTTCCATAGACATTCAAACTTCAAAGAGATATCCATAACAAATCACATTGTGATTAATGAAAATAAAACCTAATATTAGGAAAGGTGAGCAAAGAACAAATGAAATACAACCATTAACAACTAAATGAGCAGGGAAAATTCACTACAATTCAAGTATATAAAGAAAAGAAATGCTACTACAATGCAGAGTTTGTATATTTAATGATACTTGACACAAATTAATAAACAATAGAAAAGGAGGATGCGTGATACAAAAAGTTCTTATGATGAACAAGGTGATTGCTGTAAGTGATAAACAAATATATATTATATAATACACAGAGTACAGACACACAAATTATACTTACAGGGGTAGACCCTTCTAAGGAAATTCTTGCCCTTGAAAACGACAAGTTTCCAGCCAAGAATGAACCACCTCTTTGAAAGATCTTCTGAGGATTTTGTCCTTCAGCGGACCATCTATGAACCGAAGAATCTGTTGTTGCAACCCATATACTATCATCATGCAATGCCAACTGCAAAATTGGGTGTTCCTTTGTGCAAAGCAAAAGACTCTCTCTTGTTGTCAAGTCTGTCAAATATAACTGATGTATGTGCAAAAAGTAAGTGCAAGCTGAGAGTTAAAGCTAGATATTAGAAGTTACAGATAAGAATGTCGAGAATTGTCAAGATATTATAAAAGGATTTGGAAGTGTTGTCTTTCTTTGATATCATAATGATTAAAAAACTTGCACAAGAATAGGAACCATATTTAAGTTTATCTTATTTTATTAGGTCTTTATTCATTTCTTAGGAGTTGTTTTCGTCAAGTTTGGAGTTTCCTACTGATCCCATGTCTTTGTAGGAAAATTATCTATGGATGAGCATGAACTATTTTAATTACTAGAGAGCAAATTATGAGAACTTTCAGAACCGTTAACCAACCCTTGCCCTAGTGCTTGGGTGTGAAGCCTAGATCACTTATTCGTCTTATCTCTAATTACCAACCTTGAATACTTCCAATAAATCCCAATACCACTATCATAAATTCATTATCAAATTAAACCCTTTAAACCTTAAATTACCAGTTACAAATACTGTTAAAATTACCAGCACAGCCCAGTATTATCTTTCTATACCCTTTATTAGTTCCATCCAATCTCAACCTATACTAATTAGAAACCTTAATTATTCTAGTAATTCCCAATCCTTAATCTCAATAAGTCCTAATATACTATAAAATAATTGTCCCATATCAGCATAGGTTTCTTGTCAAATTCTACACCAAAATGTTGGCAAAAATGATACTTTTTTTGCTAAAAAAGGTTTGGCATGAATATGGACTTACAGAAAGATCTCTATCACCACTATAAACATGAGTAAACGCCGGGGTGCTTGCAAGCGCCCAAACAGAATCTGTATGCACAGCATATGAATGTACGCAACGCTGCTGACCAAGATCCCATAGCCTACAACATAAAATTATGACCATTTAAAGACAAGTCCTTCATTTTCTTATGGCTGAAAATGGCATGTGGTTGTACAACAGTGATAATTGCACATACCTGATCATGGAATCAGAGGACCCTGATAAACAAAACCTGAGAAATACAAAATGTCTATCAAACTTTTCACCAATATAATAAATAAATACAGCACAGAAGAACATAGATAGAATCAAATAAACGAATTCAAAAAAATTCAATCCATGATAAACTCCACGGTCAAAGAAAAAGCATTCACACCCAATTTTACTTGAAAACAATGTTGTACTTGCACTTACAAAATAAAAGTGAACATATACACATGAAGCCATAACATTGTTTAGACTTTAGTCTCCAGAATACAACTACCCTCATCGCCTCAAAATATTTTGAGACATGGGACTGTTAATACGAAACAAAAATTTTATTTTTCTGAATTTCCAAAAATTTTCAGGCAACTAGTTTCCCACACTGCTACACAAGTGTTTAGCAGTCACAAGAGAAAAGAAACAGATAAAAATTATGAATCTTCTGAGGCATACTAATGCACCATAATTGTAAGGCCTACAACTAAATCAAGCTAATACTATTTTAACTCAGAATTAAAGACTACGGATTTAAATTCATTATAGCAACCTGCCAGTAGCATCCAGAAGCAGAGCCCTAACATTATCCGTATGCCCTCTCAACTTCATAGTCTTCGAACCTGTTCTCGGGTCCCAAACACGCACAACCTATATGAAATTGTGGCAGGAAATTAAAATTACAACTGAAATTGTTAGGACAAACAAATGACCAACAGAAGAAAGGACAAAACCATCTCTAGCAAGATGACATGGAGGAGAGAGAAACATGTTATTTTCCAAAAAACAGAATTCAGAAAGAAGCAAAACTTACCTTCTCAGTTCCACCAGAGACAAGAAGGGATCCACTGTCATTCATTGCTAATGCATAGACTGACTCTTTATGGCCTTTGGCAGCAATGGGGACATATCCATGACATTGAGTTGTGTGAGCATTAAGATTGTTATTTGAGCTAACTGTTCGCAAGCTTGATATGGGTAATGAATTTGCAGAACCATTGATACCATTGGAATTATCACCTTCCATTACATCACTAGACTTTGAGAGTGGAGTGACTGCAGCTTCAATATCCCATACGAAAACCTCCCCACCAAGAGCCCCCGAGGCAACCATGTTTTTCTAAAATGGTGACACTAAAAAAGAATCAGAAAGTGACTTCTATTTCTATAATATTAAAAATCAACCCTTGAAGCAAAACTGAAGCAGCCAAATTAAACATGAAGAGTAAATAGAAATATTACACTGACATGAACGTTTCATCCATGCAACTAATAAAATACAAAGAAAATTTGATATAGGAATTACATTTTTTTCAGCTGCAGCTAGACACGTAACATAGTCAGAGTGTTGACGAAGTGTCCTGGTACAAGTCCCATCAGACAAGCAATTCCATGTCTGGCATATCACATGGAAAGAGCACATGTTTAACAAAATTAGGTGAAAAGAGAAAAGTTAAGTGACAGACACTAATTAACAACAAACCTTCAATGTGGTGTCTGATGAGCAGGAAACAAGTGTATTTTCACCGGCAATTACCGTATCATTTACCTGCACACGGAAATTCCAATCATAGTTTACACAGTAACAGAGATAAATTATATAAGATAATTAAATGGTGAATTTCACAAATTGAAGAAGAAGAAGACAAAAAAGCTCTCATCATTCAAATTGACCGTTAATGTAATTGAAGTGCATGAATACTTGCTCTAGATGTTACTTTTATCAGCAGGTTGGTTAATACTTAATAGGCAATCATTCATGTTTCATATTGATAATAAATCAAGATATTTGCATTGTAGTAAACCAAAAAATTAATTAAAGAAATTATCATATGCTCCCAACAAAAAGTTAGCAATAAAAGGAAACCGTCTAAAGCATGATGGTCATGCTCAGAGCAAAAGAAGAAGGTACCCAATCAACATGTGACTCAAATGTAGCAGAGCAAGTGGCAGCATCTTCTCCCAGTGCCCATCTCTTAAGCGTGCCATCACGGCTTCCAGTGAAGAGATAGTTGCACCCATCAGAGACGGGTGATTTTAGCACAGCCAAACAATTTATGCCTGCAGAATGCTGCAAAAAGATTATATAAACATCAGTGCCTAGATCCGGTACCCAAAATAAAGTGATAAAATGATCAACTAGTCAGCAATTCAAGATAGTGACTTTTATAATTGAGAATATCAAGCTAAATTATCCAAGCTTATTGTGAACATGGATAATATAAAGAATTAATTACTAAGAAAACATACCGTTATTCTTCATTTTAATTTAGTATTAACATAAACTTTATAAATAATCTGTGTTATCTCACGGTAGCCTACTTCAGTCCCCTCAAGAAACATTAAAATGCCCTTGCTGGCAATCCTTTACTTCTACAGCATCTAGGGTTCCTCAAACAGTGTGATATTTCACTTGAAACATCCTAACCCTTCCCCAAAATCTTTTTAGTGAATTATGGCCAATCCAAGAATAAAAAGAATACAATAAAGAGACTAGAAAAGCTGTATCTTGGAAAAGTAAGTTTGCTAGTTCCAACCCCAAATAGATTTCAAATACAGCAAGTTTATCATCATAGAAAACATACAATAAGAAGAATTTCTTACTCAGTTTGATGAAAAGCACATTGAGCATGGTATTGTAAAACTAAACGAGTGTACAAGCAAAAATACAAACATGTTTAAACTGCTAATCTATGGATCATTACAAGTTTGTGTGCCTCCATCTTTAGGAATACATACTAAAAGAAACACAAGCTTCTTGAATTAATATTTTAGTGATTGCAGAAAATTAAAAAATATAAACCTAAAATAGCTTAAACACCTATAATAAAAAATGTAACATTACACTGAAAAACATAGATAAACAATTAGAATCCTAATAAAATATGAATATGCAAAGTCCTTGAGAAGACATCTTGTTCACTTCAAAAGGGAAAATGATTATACGCAGAAAAAGGAAAACACGCACACACAAAACAACTTCACCTTTGTGTCATTAGAATCATTCAACACATATGTCAGCCTCTTTTCTTTACGTGGGCGACTAGAATTAGAATTGTTCCCAGCACTGGGCACTTGATGCATTGCCGTGACCCCTACATAATCAGTCAAATGAAAATTAAAAACTTTGGCACCTATATGTCATGGCCCCCTAAATATTTGAATATCAACATCATATATTAAGAAAGAATATCCTACATTCTGCAATAAAAAATCAATAATAATAATAATATATAACTATTGAAATTTACCAAAGTAGACCGAAACTATCTACTATTTTAAATTAAAAATATATATAAATCTTTCCACATGATTTTGCAGAATCTGATTGAACAATTCACAACTAAACTCTCACTGATACCAAGTTTCAACTAAAAAACACAAACAAAAAACGCAAGTATTGCAACAAAAATTTGAATTCTTATCTTAATTGAACATGGTCTCTAAAATTGCCACGAACACGATGAAATTTCAGACAAAACTTAACCAAAGTTATCAAACTATAAAAGTTAATATAAAAACAATAAAAAACTAATACACATAAACAAACTATCCGGAAAAAAAAAAGAAAATCTAACAAAAAATAAGTCAACTGATGAAATAAACAGATAAGCAAACTAAATATTATGGAAGAGAGCGCGCGCATTCAATGATCGGAGAAAAAAAGTGAGGAGACTAAGTTTTGAACCTACCGAATTAGAAGAACAAATCGAGAGTCGATTGAAATTAATCAGAGATAACAAGGGAGGGCTTAATTAAACCCTAGAAAATTTAGTGCGCCTCGGAATTTGATTTTTTATAATTATTTATTTATTTCCTTAGCTATTGAAAGAGCTATGAGCGGATCATTAAATAAATGAAATTAATTAATTAAAAAAACAAAAACAAAAAACTCTTCTCTGAAAACCTGAACTTGAAAGTCAAAAGAGGAAGATGAGGAAATAGAAATGGAAGTGAGTTATCGGTGTTGTGAAAGAACCGGCCCGACGACGTCGTCTAGGAAACATCGAAACTTTCTTAAGAGATAACTACTGTAACTTTTTAAATTCTCGAATGGACTTAAAGGGAGCTGGAGAGAGTCGTCGTCTCTTTAAAAGTTAAAATTTTTATATGATTAAAAAATATTTATTCTATTAAAAATTTATTTTTACTCCTTAAAATTCTATAAGTTCGCTCTTTTTTAAATTTTATAAGTTCGCTTCCTAATATAAAGTTTTACATCCGTCACTACTATTAGTGTTCCAAAAAAACTAATCTAAAATCAATTGTGTTTTGCTTGGTTAATTAGAAACTTATAAAACTAGTTAATTAAAAATAATACTAGAATCAACAACCAGTTAATTTTGTAAAATAAAATATTATAGCCTTTAAATAAGGCCAGGTTCAAATTTTAGTCTCGTGAATGAGGCGAATTGAATTGGTAAGATTGTTTTCAAATTTTAGTATTAAATTTTGGAGGAGCCTAATTAAAGTTTAAAAAGGTTAAAAGGATTTACGAAAAATTTTGGAGGTCTAATCAAAATTTTTGAGTTTTAATGAGAAATTTAAAAAATGTAGGGGTCAAAATAAAATATTTAAAAACTTAAGGTTCTAATAAAAATCTCTTAAAATTTTAAAAGGGGCTAAATTAAAATTTTCAATTTTTTTAAATGACCTAAAAGCTATATCCCCAAATGTTCCCTCATCATGCTTCTATTATCCTTCGCCCTTAATAATATTCGATTCAAATTAGTCAATCGGCTATTAATTTAAAACTTAAAGCTTTATACTTTTGGTATTATAATAATTGATTGAGATTTTTTGGATAAAATGTGAGTTTGTTATTAAAAAAACAGTAAACTACTGTTACAATAAAATAGTTGCTAGCATGGCTAGTTATAAAATTCCCCACCCGGTACAAAATTGTATATTTGTATCATTATATCATCAGTTTATCGTGTAAATTGACACCGATAATTTCTCTAATACAAAAAATACTTCTTCTACGATTTTACTTTTATTCTTAAATTGCCTAACATTTCGCTCTTCCTAAATGGAATAATCATAGGCACACCACCTAAGACGGAAATTTTTTGTCCTATACTATGCTTCTTTTGGTACCCGCTTTAAAAAAGTAAGTTTAAGGTTAAGGGTTGTGGTTAGGATTTAGGAAATTAAGAATATTGTGTATTTTTGGGAGTATAATTTAGGGTTTAGGTTCTGGAATTTAATGTTGGAGTTTAGAATTTAATTTTTTAGTATGGAGTATAGAAAGAGAATGATTAAGGAAAGAGAATTTTTATTTCACCACGCAAGCTTAAGAATAAGCATTATGAGAAACTTATTCAGCTCCACAATTGCCTATTATAGCTCTTCTTCCCAACTCTATATAGGTTTGTTAATACAAGAAAGCCCCAATACGAACCCCCAAATTTGTTTTACAAACCAACACTCAAAGAAGACGTGATTGTGAAACGAGATTTGTTTAAATATAAATACAAAAATATGATCCTCTGAAAATTTAATAATATTTGAATATTAATATGAAAAAGGACTAAACAATCGAGTTTATTCATATTGGAATGTTAAATCCGAATAACATAGAGGACAAAGTAGAAAGAGAAAGTGAATGCAGGCAGAGTTCATAGTGGAATGCAAAATACAAAGATTACAACAGGGGTGAGGATAATAACGCCATCAATGAATGGTCATGTTTTCTGCTTCATGCCTCAAGGATTCAAACAATTCCAACGACAGGTAACGCTCACCGGCGCTGGGGAAGATTACCTTCAAAAAAAATGAAAAACGAAGAGTTCGAGTAATATCGCGAATTATCATAACCTATAGGTGATATGAAGACGAAGGGAATGCAACTCACAACTATGAGTTTGCCAATATTTTCTGGTCTCTTAGCCAACTTAATTGCTGCCGCTGCAGCAGCACCAGATGATATACCAACCTGTCAAGATTGATTCATTTGAGAAAACAAACAGGGGAAACGAAGAACAAGTGATCGAGACGGTTGTCAGAATCAATTAATGGTTACGAACATGCCAGCAAACCTTCCTTCAAGGCTAGCAGTTTAGCAGTTTCAATGGCTTGTTCACCAGATATCTAAGAAGTTGTAACAGCAGGAAGTATAAATATGTGGATTAGGAAACTACTATGGGAGCATACTGGATAATCAGCGGATCAGATGATTGATGCTTGCCATGGCAATTGGAATCGATTCTTATAAGGAAAACGAAAACTATCATCCTGACAGACCCGGAAGTTCGTTAACGTTTTAAAAATTGAACCAATTGCAAAGTTTCCTAGAACTGTTTCTAGGACATACCATGGCATCATTGATCATACAGGATTATGAATCAATGGATCAGGTGATTGATGATCGTGACAGAAACGAAAATTAGTTGAATTTTCAGAAATCAAGCCAATAGAAAAGTTATTGAAACCGTTTCTAGGCTTGGAAAATATGTAAGGTAAGTTTAGTACTGTGTTCTGGAGTAAGAAATCGAGGTAGTAAAACACAATCGGATACTTTGACAAACAAATCCGATGGCGATGCTTTTGAGACTTACCTGGATAACTTCATCGAGGAGGCCGACATCCAAAACATCAGGGATGATAGAAGCACCAATTCCCTGGATCAGATGAGGGCCTTTGACATGCACAGGCAATATCATGAAGGAAATAGTTAAGAACCGGATGTTGCACAAATTGCAGAACGAAGTAACTTACCAGATATTGAGGGTTATAGTTTTAAAACGACATTAATCCAATAATATCAAAGAAGTTGACAATGGAAGTAAAAGGAATAAAAGAAGACTGAAGGGTGAAAGGAACTTGAAAAACTTACCAGGTTTTCCACCATTCAATACTGCACTTTCGGCAGGTTCTTCGCCATATACCTATACGTAGACGAAAGAGTAAAATTTTCTTACTAACATAACTACAAGACAGTTTCTTGTTGTCTTAATTTCGGTCCTAAATGGGGAACAAACCTTGATCTCTGAGTTTTTCTCTTTGAGGAATTTCCCTGTACCTGTGATTGTACCACCAGTCCCTATGCTTGCAACCAGTACATCAATTTTCCCTCCCGAGTCTTTCCATATCTCCGGACCGGTGGTTTCATAATGAATCTTAAACAAGGAATTCATTACTTCTTTGAAACATCACCTGATCAAACATTAGAAATGTTACAACAGCAAAGATGCTACCTGTGGATTGGAAGGGTTTTCGAATTGCTGTAGCATGTAACCGTTAGGTGTGTTCTTTAGTATCTCCTCAGCCTTGTCGAATACCCCCTTAATGCCCTTGACTCTGTTTGTGAGGTATACCTCAGCCCCAAAAGCTCGAAGAACGATTATCCTTTCGATGCTCACATAAGATGGCATTATGACAATAACTTTAGTCTTTATAACCCTTTGCAGCCCCAATGAAAGCCAATCCAATGCCGGTATTACCACTGGTAGGCTCGATGAGGACACTCTCTTTCGATGCGTGCAAAATAAACGGGAAGTTTGTTAGCTTAAATGTTCCATATCTGGACCATTCCATGTGGAAAATAGTCCTCATTTTATCAAAAGTCAACTGAAGCAAAACTGCACAAGGTACCATTGTAAAGTGTTACAAAACAGTCTAAAGTGAGGAAATCGAAACGTTTATGTCGAGATTCGCGAGTTTCAAGACATTTTTCGGTGAAACAAGCACCGAATTCAGACTCAATGTGTCAAAACGAGTCGCCCAGTGTAATTTGGGGTCAAACAGCCACCGGTTTTGAAGGTCATTGGTGATGACAAGGGAGGAGGTTATTTTAAATATTTTTAAAATATAATAATTATAAAATGTTATTTTATTTTTTATTTTTATTTATTTTTATTTATTTTTATATTTAATAATATTAAAAATTTTAAAAATAATAATAAAATATTTGAGAGTAACAAAAAACTTCAATATATAAAGTCTAGTTATTAAATTGAAAAGTTTGAAAGTTGAGTGAGTAAAATAGAAGTGAGAAGATTGTTGAATGATGAACGGTGTATTTTACCCAAATTATATTTTAATATATTTTTTGTAAATATAAATTAGAACACGACCCGCTGTTGGCTTAAGTGTTAAGCGGTGTTTGGACCGAAAAGATTCGGCTTACGCATGTTAAGCGGTTGGGTTTATCATTTCCCTTTTTGTTTGGGCTCAAATCAGAATCTTTTACCATACGTATTATCCGTTCAAATGAAGAAATCAACGAGTAATAATCTCAACACAAATGGAACTTATTCAGATTCATCCCATACTCTAAATTATATTTTAGCTAAAGTCTCAATATATATGAATCTTTTAAAAAAATTAACAATCAATTTGTCTAATCTGATAAGACATTAAATCTTTTAAAAATGTTAAAGGTTCGAATTCTAATATTGTGAATGAAACATATTGAATTGGAATGGTCGTCTAATAACGAGCATCTGCAATACTCAATCTAAATTAGTTAGCTAATAAAGGGTAAAACTTTGATACACATACTGTGTAAAATTAATTTTACACAAGCTTGTGTATTTACACTATAAAAACCCAAATCTTAAATTCTTAACCCTAACCCTAAAAACTAAACCCTAAACCTTAAACCCTATAAATTAAATTCTAAACACTAACCTTAAATTTCAAGCCTTACAACCTAAACCCCTAAACCTTAAACCCTAAACTAAAACCCTAATCCCTAAAACTAAAAGGCACATGTAAACTAAAGTTTACACGATCTGTGTATCAAATTTTTTTCCGCTAATAAATTAGATACCGATAATTATAAAAAAATAAAAAGAGAAAATAAAATAAACTAAAATATTGCCATCCAACAAAAGCCTTGGAACCCAAGCTAGCCACCCACCTACAAAAGGCTCAATAAAGAAATAAATGACATGAAAGAAACATGGGAATAAAAGAAATTAAAACAGCAGCAGATTCACTGATTGATCTAGTAATTAAGAATATTTATGTTATTTTATCTTATATAAGTTCGAATCTTGACATATAAATACAATTCCTCTCTATTAATAAAAAACATCAGCTCTATCCTCCTTCGAACCAAAATAAGGTGCTCTATCCTACTTCAGGTAGGCACATATTCACCCTCAAACTTTTTAAACTTTACACATTTAGCTTTATTTTTTTAAAATTTTTATGAATTAGTCATTAATTTTTTTGGCTTAAAGGTAACATAAGCCTTTGAACTTTTGAAGAAAAAAACAATAAAGCCCCTAATTTTTTTTTTGCACCCAATTAAGCTCTTATACTCTAATTTTTTTATCAATTAAGACCTTTGACCAACTTTGAACATCAATTTTTGACGGGTTTTTTCTATTACTGTCATGTGATACAATACAGTTCTATCATGTGATATTTACATAATTTTTTTTTAAAAAAACTGTTTTTATAATTTTTATAAGTGTTTTAAAATTTTTAGAACTTTTAAAGAAATTTTTAAATAAAATAAAAAAATTATAAAAATGCCAAGTGACAACATTGTAACACGACATGTTGCACCAACTGGTCCAAGAAAAATTGTTAAATTTAACAGTCAATATTAGTCAAAAAGCTTAACTGATGAAATTTTAGAGTACAAAGGCTTAATTAGGTGCAAAAAAATTTAAGAACTTAATTGATTTTTTTTTCAAATGTTCAATGGCTTATGATACCTTAAGCCATTTGTTTTCAATCTTTATAAATTATACCCTCACTGAAATTTTAAAATTTGTGTATACACCCTCAAATATTTTTTGCTCCGTCATTGGCAACATGCAGTCTGGAGAGCGGTAGATCTATAGAACATGGTCCTACGTTAATTAATAATAATGTTAATGGGTAATTATTTTATACACAAGTGTTTGTAGAAATTTTATTTACACAAGCACATTAATTTTAAAGTTTAGAGACTCCGTTTAGGATTTAAAGTTTTATGGGTCAAAGTGTAGTAGTTTTAAATTTAGGGGTTGTTAATAGAATTTTAGGTTTAGAGTTAAAATTTAGGGTTTATAGGTTAAAACTTAAATCTCTATCTATATTACCCTAATTATAAACCCTAAACTCTAAACTCAAACACTAAAGCCCATAAACTCTAAATCTTAAACTCTAAAATTAAGGTATTTGTAAAAAAAAAAAAAATTACCGCCTATATATGGGATAATATTCAAGAATGCATGAAGGATAATATAAAGAATTAGTTACCGGTAATGCATACAATCATTTTCATTCTAATTTAGTTCAACATGGATTTTATTAATAAGAACTAGAACATGATCCTAATGAAACCTTATACTCAGAATAATCAAATACTTCATATCAGATACATATTCATATTTAACACTAAAAAGAAGCATAATACATGCAGTATTTACCGACGTTGGGAAAATTATCTAAATAAATAAAGAAGCTCAAGAATCAGGAAAACTAACAAACAACAGATTTCAGAATTTCAAAAGCTTTATATTTGTCGATCAGAGATGCAAAAACATGGGCACTTTGCCCTTTGGGTTCTCAAGCTTATCTTCTTTTCTTTTTGGTACAAAAATTGTAATGCCTTGATCAGTGTTGTTGGCTTGGTTTTGGAAGGTGTTGATGACTTTAGTCGACTCGAGGTAGTCGAGGAATGTGTGAAATGGACCAGCCACGGAGAGTAAAGACGTGAGGTTTACATATGCCGGTGCCGGTGCCGGTGCCGGAGTCAGACTCATTGCCACGGGAGCCAGAGGGCTAGTGGCTTGCCCATAGGCCAAGGCAGTGCAGAAGAGCAATGCACAACAGCTGAACATAACAAACCTGGTAAACTCCATTTTTCACCCTCAAAATTAGGTTTTGAAAAGTGCCCACTCTCCCAATTTCCTGAGCAAGAGGAATTCGGGTATGGATGTTGCTCTCAAACTTATCTTTTAAGTATTCGTGTTCGAATTTATGTCTCAATATATTATCAAACGTTGACGTATTAGTGTCCTCCGAATTTTGTTAAATTTTCTATCAATCAACCAATTGGAAACTATACCAAACATGTCATGGTAAAGGACGACATGTTTCATCTAGGTGACCCAGGTTCAAGTACCATGTGTGCAGTGCGTCACTAAAAGAGCTAAAAAAAAATTACACCAACATACTCAAAAAAGAAACACAAAAAACAGCCAACAATAAAATAAAGATAAAAAGAAAAAATAATATTATATAATAAAAACAACTAATTGCTGAATATTTTAATATTCAATCAGCAAACTTTAAAAACAATATTAAAGGAAAAAAAACAAAGAGATGATATATAATATTCCATCTGCACTCCTAATTCATCAATAATAGAATTACTGCAACGCAACGGCGTTGCGGTTGTAACACCCGGTTACAAAAATTGAAAAATTAAACCATCAACAAGCATCCGTTGAAATATTAAAAATAATGAGCAAACACCCATTTACAAATAAATCATTGATTATTTAATAAAAATATATATGAACAAACGCTCATTTAAGTTATTAAACGCAACCAAAAATAGAATTACACTAACTCCCATCGCAAATTGCATTAAGATAATCAACTTTTGCTTGCATTCTCGTATTATATATTGTTTTATTTTGTTATTTAGTTGTCTTCACATTATTACAAACCACCATTTGCAAATAGTTTAAAGCCACTTACCACCATCATTATTGTATTCGTTTCTAGTCGAGATAGACCGAGAGGTACTCAGTAGTCGCACCCTAATAATTTTAAATTTTTATATAATTTATGTTTACTTTGATTTTTATTTATTATTTAAATTCTCACCCCTAGAATTTTATAATTTCTCACCCACTAAATTTCTAATATAACTCTATAACAGCTCGACTACCCAACAAAATTTTAAAATGCAAAGGAGTTAAATTCCATCAATATTGAAAAATTGAGGGCAAAATTATGTGTCAGATGTAACTTAATGTCAAAGTCAGGAGTTAAATTGCATAAAAAAGAAGGCTTAAAGGTGGACTCCTAAGTATATACTTTTTCGCGAACAGCTTCTTAAAATATTTTTTTGGAATGTTGTGGTCCCTGAACTAAAAATCGTTACTTCGCTTGGCCTCTTTGTCTAACATTATTTAAAAAATTACGGGCCAATCAGAACGAGCCAATCAGAACGCGCCACATGTTATTTTATTAACAAAAAATAATTTGATTTAAATAAAAGGAATAAATTGCACGTTAAGTATAGCAAAATTTATTTTTTGTTCATTTTAGTCCCAACCGTTCACATTCTTCCTCGAGTTTGGTATGTTTGCTGCTGCCATGGCTCTTTCTTCGAGCTTTCAACTCATTTAGAATCCAGACTTGTTGCCCCACTCATGTTACAATACTTATTCTGAATGAGTTGAAAGCTTGAAGGAGCCATGACAGTAGTAGACATAACAAACTCGAGGAAAAAGATGAACAGTTGGGATTAAAATGAACAAAAAATAAAATTTTATATACTTAATGTGCAATTTATCCTTTTTTAAATCAAATTATTTTTTGTTAATAAAATGACATGCGGCATATTTTGATTGGCCTGTGATTTTTTTAAACGACGTTAGATGGAGGGACCAAATGGGATAGTGATTTTTAATTCAGAGGCCATAACGTCTCAAAAAATACTTTAAGGGGTTGTTAGGGAAAAAGTGTATACTTCAACGGCCAAATGAGACTTTAAACCTCAAAAAAATTTAAGAGTCGAATTGCATATAGTAACCAAAGTTAGAGACAAAAGATACATTAACCCAAAAATATATTCATAGGGTTAGGAATTAAAAATTTGTGTTTTATAAGGTAAAAATACACGCTTGTGTAAAATTAATTTTACACAGCCTGTGTATCAAAGCAGGAAATTTTGTAAATGGAGACGATAATGGCATCAATGGATGGGCATGTTCTCTGCTTCATGCCTTAGAGATTCAAACAATGCCGACGACAAGTAGCGCTCACCGGCGCTGGGGAAAACTACCTGGAAATGAAAAGAAAATAATCAGTGTTCGACATTTGTGTCTGATTATGTTACTCGAAGTCTAGTATAATTTTAGATACGCGTATATGTTCGATATGGTGAAGTTTACTCTACCGTCACACCTTTGTATCTATGTTTAAGTATGTATATGTTGATATCGAACACCAATAGTTCAAGAAAAATGAAGAATCCGAGAATTATTATATAATAGCCTACGGGATATATATCACTTAAACAAGGGAATGCGACTCACAACTATGAGTTTGCCTGTATTTTCTGGCCTCTTTGCCACCTTAATTGCAGCTGCTGTAGCAGCACCAGATGATATTCCAACCTGACACGATCAATTCATTTGCGCGAAAGAGTAAGGGAAAAAGAAGAACGAGTAATCGAGATTCGAGACAGTCGTGAGAATCGACTAACGAAAACAAACATACCAACAAACCTTCTTTCAGGGCTATCAGTTTAGCAGTTTCAATAGCTTCTTCACTTGATACCTAAGAAATTATAACAGCAGAAAGTATAAATAACTTGGAAACTACCGAGCATCATATAGGATATAAACAATGAATCAGATTATTGATACTTGTAATGTCGAATGAATTCGGTTCTTATAATGAAAAACAGAAATGGAACATGTCAATCTTTCAAAAACTGAAGCCACCTCAAAGTTTCCTAGAAACAATTCCAGGGAACTACCATGCCAACATACAGGATAAATGGTCAAAGAGAAATATTCATTACAAACACATCCAGATACTACAAAATCACCCCAAACATAAACAACAAACCCCCAAGCCTATTCGAAAATATAACGAAAAGTAACTCAAAATGAATTCAGAAATCAAACCAATTCCAAAGTCTCCAAGAAGAACTGTTTCTAGGCTTGGAAGAAATGGAAGGTGACACAATTTAGTACCGTTTTTTTCAGAATAAGAAATCAAGGGCGGTAAAGCACATTCGGATACTTATGACAAATAAATCCGATAGCAATGCTATTTTGGCTTACCTGGATAACTTCATCGAGAAGGCCAACATCCAAAACATCAGGGATCATACCAGCACCAATTCCTTGGATCAGATGAGGGCCTTTGATATGCATCATACAGGCAATGACATGAAGGAAATAGTTAATTACAGGATGAAACGACCCATTGGATATCGAACTTTATAGTTTTGAAACAATATTAAATCCAATTATATCGAAAGAAGTTGGGAATGGAAGTAAAAGGAAAAAAGAAGAGTGAAGGGTGAAAGGAACTTGAAAATCTTACCAGGTTTTCCACCATTCAAGACTGCACTTTCGGCAGGTTCTACGCCATATACCTATATGTAGAGGAAAGAATAAGATTTTCTTACTAACATAACTACAAGACATTTTCTTGTTGTCTTAATTTCGGTCCTAAACGGGGAACAAACCTTGATCTCCGAGTTTTTCTCTTTAAGGAATTTCCCTGTACCTGTGACTGTACCACCAGTCCCTATGCCTGCAACCAGTACATCAATTTTCCCACCAGAGTCTTTCCATATCTCCGGACCAGTGGTTTCATAATGGATCTTAAACAGGGAATTCATTACTTCTTTGAAACATCGCCTGATGAAACATTAGAAATGTTATAACAACAGCAAAGATGCTACCTGTGGATTGGAAGGGTTTTCGAATTGCTGTAGCATGTAACCATTAGGTGTGCTCTTCAGTATCTCCTCAGCCTTGTCGAGTACCCCCTTAACACCCTTGGCTTTGTTTGTGAGGCATACCTCAGCTCCAAAAGCTCGAAGAACGATTATCCTTTCGATGCTCACGTAAGATGGCATTATGACAATAACTTTATAACCCCTAGCAGCCCCAATGAAAGACAATCCAATGCCAGTATTACCGCTGGTAGGCTCAATGAGGACACTCTTTTCCATATATGCAAAACAAATGGGAAGTTTGTTAGCTTAAATGTTCCATATCTAGACCATTCATGTGGAAAATAGTCCTCATTTTATCAAAAGTCAACTGAAGCAAAACTGCACAAGGTACCATTGTAAAGTGTTACAAAACAGCCTAAAGTTTAATTTTGTTTGGATCAATATTAATTCCTGGTAAGGTTATCAAACAATCACTTCATATGAGTTAATCCGAAAACTAAACTGTGCAATGCATCTTTAAATATGGCACTTACCTTCCCTGGTGTAATCAAGCCCTTATCTTCTGCATCTTTAATCATACTGTAGGCAATCCTGCAGATTGATAAACAATGACCAAAGATGTTAATTTGCAGGCAACACTTTGCCGAGACACTGCGAAGAAGAATAGGCAAATCAAATGTGAATAAAAAGGCCTATGCATGCCTGTCTTTAACACTGGAGCAAGGTTCCATCAGCTCGAGCTTGGCAGCGATTCGAGCTCCGCAGTCATCAACAATATGGTTCAGATATAACATAGGCGTATTACCTATTAACTGCATAAGCCAGAAGGAGATCAAAACAAGTTGCAGAAGAGTACTAATGGAAACATCAACACTTAAATGATTGAAAGCATAAACATTACTTCAGTAACATCGTTCTTGATGGAACATTTTTCCTCCATGACGGATTCTCAGAATTTCTGCAATTTAACAAAGGAACACAAGTGGGTTTTACTGCAAAATTCCAAGAGTCTGAACTGTTCATATAGGGCATAAACCAGTCCAGAATCCAGATAACATAGAAATAAGCAAAAAAAAAAAAGCACTTGTTTTCCAAGCAGTGGGAACTGAAGAACCAATCAATCAATTGGAGATTTAATCAAACGTGTAATGAAAATAGAAAATAAAAACACCCAAAATGTCAAACAATCAAAGAACACAAAAATAGTGGGGGGGGGGGACCTTAGGATATTTCAACAAGAAACAAGAAGAAAAAAATAAAAGAAGACAGTAGTAAAGGAATCACCAATCATTTGGATATTTCAACAAGAAACAAGGAGGCCAGTTGTGCATTGATAACTCATAAAAATAGTAATTTACAATTAACTCCAAAAACTTTGATTTTAAATTACAATAACCCCCATCACAGTTTGCCTTGAACTAAGCAACTTTTGCTCATACTCGTGTTTTATTGTGGTAAAAGTTTCGAAGATAAGTTTTACTATTTTCGTCCCACTAAATAGGTCCTGTATTAATTTTTTTGTTATTTTTTTTTAAATTTTAACTATTTATTGCTTTAAAGTTATTATTGGTAAAAATATAAAAAAATATATTTTAAAAATCTTAAATCAAGTAGTCTAAAATATATATTTTATAAAATTTAATTAATTTAAATATTTAAAATAATTACGGTTAAAATTAAAAGAATTTAATTTTTTAAAAGTCAATACTAAACTGTTCGTAAAACAGAGAAAGTAGTAGACTGTGTTTACTTGTCTGGATTACAGAGAATAGTATTATTGAGATGGTTTGCATGTTGAAACAGATAGTTTTTGATATTTTTCCCTTTATAATTTCGTGCCGTGGAGGTAACAGTGCTACCTTCTTTTTCCAAGCAGAAATTCCATGGGAAGATGCTTGTTAAGGGTGCGGGTTATAGTTTTTTTTTGTCCTTCTCGTTTTCGGAGCCTTGATTAATTTGGATCGTCGCGCACTTATTTTTGATGGGTAAGTCTTTTAATAAGAATTTTTTGCATATACAACACCACAAACTCGAGACTTACTTAAATAGAATCAAGCTGCTTGTCACTGGACTTAGGGTTGTAAACGAACACGAACGAGGGTATGTTCATATTCGTTCGTTTAAGTTTAACCGAACAAATGAACGAACACGAACAACTAAACGAATATAATTTCTTGTCCGTTTTCGTTTTGTTCGTATTCGTTTGTTAATGAATGTAGCTTGTTCGTGTTCGTTCATGTTCGTTCGTTAAAATGATAAACAAACACAAACGAACGAACATAAGAGAATATATGTGAATACATTTAAACGAACATAAACGAACGAACATATGTGAATAAATTTAATTTTTTTAAAATATATATAATACTTTTGTTATGAAAAATAATGCATATAAATGGATATATGTGAATAAATATAAACGAACATAAATGAATGGATTACCGAACATCCACGAATGTAAATGATCGAACGAGCCCTTTGTTCGTGTTCGTTCATTTAATTAAACGAACGAAAATCTTGTTCATGTTTGTTCGTTAAATAAATAAACGAACTTTTCACTAAACAATTTGTACATTTATAGCACTACTTTGACCAACTGAGTTGGTGATGTGGGTTATGGTTTTTATTAGTTAAGAATGCTTGATATTTTAATGAATGGTTGTGGTTCTTGGTCTCTCATAGGGATGTGAAATCAGGTAATCGTTCAGATTTCATGTCATGTCAGGTTAGATAAAATCAGATACGGGTTATGTCAGGTCAATTTAATAGTTCGACACAGATCAAGTCGGGTTCGGGTCGACTCAGATTCAGGTCATTATCAGGTTGATTTCAAATCAGATTGAGTTCGGGTCGGGTTAATTCAGGTCGGGTAAGTTTCAGTTCAGGTCAAAACGGTTGGGGTCCGAATCCGTTAGTTAACAGGTTAATTCAGGTTCGGATAGGCTTCAGGTCGGGTCACGTCATTGACGGATAAAATTCAGGTCGGGGGATATCGATTTCGGTTAAAGTTCAAGTTGGGTCTTACCGTGTACAAATAGACTTCGGTATGGTAATTGTGGGTAAGTTTCAGATAAAAATAAAATTTTAGTGACTAATACGAACCAAAATATCCCTTAAGATGCCGAAATATTTTACAATTTAAAAAAATATATAATTATGACTAAATTGAATTAAATTAAAATTTAAAAGTGAATGTTATGACTAAAATGAAAAAATTTGAACAAGTGAGGACCTAAAAAAGTAATTAATCACTACACAAAAAATTAGGAGGCAAATGCCAAATGAGCAATTAATTATTGAATCAAATTTAAAAAGATTCCATTTGAATTTTGGAGGTAAATAACCTAAAAATTAGGGGGCTTAATTCCCTCCAAAATTCCCCCCTCCCCCATTATTTTTTTCATAATTTTAATTAAAGTGAAACGGTGGGAGGGAAAGTTTTCTACCCGCGTGGGTTTTAGGTTAGAATAAATTATTTTTTAGTCCTTTCAACTTTAGATGCTTTTTATTTAAGTCCCAAATTTTCATTATTAGGTTTTGATTTAATTCAATTGAGTCCTAATTTAAATTAATTTAATTGAAAATTCACATTTAGTTTTAGAATTCTTTTAATTATGTCCTTGATTTATGCTTCTAAGTTTTAATCTAGCTCAATTAGATCCTAAGTTTAATAAGTTAATTAAATTCGAACATTATTATTATACAATATAAATTTTGATTTAATATAATTATACACAAATTTTTGATTTGGATGCAAATATGTAATTATACACATGAAAGTTGAAACTTTAATTTAGTTCAATTGTACATATGAAGCTTTGATTTAAATATTTAATCAAATTCAAATGCATAAATTAGCAAGTTGAATTGAAATTAATCTCGTAAATCAATAACCCTATGCTAAACCATAAGCCATTAATACTAAACCCAAGACCATAAACCTTAAGGGATCGAAATTAATCTCATAAACCAATAACCATAAGCTAAATCATAAACCATTGATATTAAACCCTGAACTTTAAGGAATCCAAATTAATCACATAAACCAATAACTCTAAACTAAACACTAAACTAAACCATAAATCTTAATGAATTAGAATTAATCTCATAAACCAATAACACTAAACTAAACCATAAACTGTTAATATTAAACCATAAATCATAAAGCTTAAGGAATTATGTTGACAACATTTAGATATTTAATAAAATTTTTAAATATTTTTATACAATAATTTATAAATATAAAAACTAAACATATTAATTTAATGATCATAGTTAATCATGTACCTTAAATATAAAAAGTAAACATATTAATTTAGGTATTTTGTCACGTTATAATATAATAAATTCATAAACTCACAAATTCATCAATCGTAACTTATTAGTTATTACAAGTAAGATAAATACCAAGTCAGGTAAATATCAGATCAGATCAATAATAAGTCAGGTCATTTACAGGTTGAGTCAATTACAGATCAGGTTCATAACAGGTCGGGTAATATCAGTCATTTACCAGGTTGATCTCAGGTTCAGGTTCATATCAGGTCAGATGCAGGTCAGGTTCGGTTATCATATTATCAGGTTGAATTCGGGTTCAGGTTGTTTTTAGGTCGGGTGCAGGTCGGGTTCAAATCCAAAATTTACAGGTCCAACTTGGGCTTAGGTCAATACCGGTTCAGACTCGAATCAATTTCAGATCACCACCACCTCGAGTCACAAGCAGTTCTGACTCAAGTCAATTTCAGTCAATTTTGCAAGGTCAGCTTTTTTTACATCCCTAGTCTCTCCACCAAGTCTCGATCTGAGTCGTTTGAGAGGTTTCCTTTTCATTTTACATGGATTCCCAAAAGGAAAAAACTTTGATACACATGCCGTGTAAACTTTATTTTACACGTGCCTTTTAATTTTAGGGGTTAGGGTTTTAGCTTAGGGTTTAAGGTTTAGAGGTTTAGGTTGTAGGGTTTAGAATTTAAGGTTAATGTTTAGAATTTAGTGTATAAGGTTTAAGGTTTAGTTTTTTAGGGTTAGAGTTAGGAATTTAGGATTTGGGTTTTTATAGTGTAAATACACATGCTTGTGTAAAATTAATTTTACACAGCATGTTTATCAAAGTTTTACCCTTCCCAAAATATCAAATTGCGACAGTTTCCAAGTGATGGTATTAGGTATTCCTATCCGACTCATATTCGTGGCTCCAATGGTTATGCGAAGTTGCATTTGCATAAGGTCTCCTCCCCGAAAATTATTATACAGTTCAATTCACCACATAATTTATAATATCATTCTTTAAAAATAATCGATTAATTTTTCTTTTTTTCATATACTTTTTAAAAGATGAACTTTTAATTTTTTTACCATCTAAATAAAGGGTAGGTGGTTACATAAAAGCTAATTATGAATGGATTAGTGATATGAAAAAAATGGGCAAAATTGGTTGGATATTGTATCCAAAAAAATATTTTAAAATCTATAGCAACCCCTAAATTATTTTTGAATATATAGCATTTTCTACAGTGTCTTTTTAAGGTCCAACAACTTTCAACCCGACCTCATAAAAATTAAAAAATATATAAGGTCTTGTTGCTTTCAACCCGACCTTAACAAAAAAATTAAAAAAATACACGAGGTCTTGTTGCTTTCAACCCAACCTCATAGAAAAAATTAAAAAGAAATTAATGAGGACATGATTCTTTCAATCCGACCTCATGCCAAAATAAAAAAGGCGTGAAAGCTGGAACTGGTGGCAGGGCGTGGCAAGAGGGGTTCACGGGTCTGCATGTGCAGGCTGGATGGAAAAAATGCATGCAATGGGTTTCACGGGTCTGCCAGGCTTAAATTTTTCGGTTCATGCATGCAATTTTCAGACCCATAGTCATGGGTAATTGTACAACACTGGAAAAGGGAAAAATAAAAGATGAGTGTATCTGAAATCTGAAAACAAGTTTAAATTTTTCGGGAATGGGGTGGTGATTTATACTGATTGGATGGTGGGGTGGTGGGTTGAGTGATTGAGGTTTGAATTTTTAGTTGTTAAATAGGGGTTGAATGTAAGGAGTTTTAGAAGAAAATTTGTGAAGAAACTAGGTGAAGAAGTAAAAGAAAGAAGATGATTTGGAGAAAATATTGTAAGTTTTTAAGTTTATATATTTTGCTTTTAAATTTAGTACGAACATTTGTAGTTATTTTGAAGAAATTTGAAGAAGAAAAAGAAAGAAGATTTGAAGAAATTTTAGTTCAAATATTTTTGTGTCAAATTGTAAACTAGTAAGTTGGTTTCTTTTTTCATCGAGAAAATTTTATATTTATTAGTATTTTAAAGTCGTAGTTACGATTAAATTTGGTGGTATTTGTTTTTACTAATATTTTCTTACTTGTCCTCTATGTAGCTTTGTTAGAAGGATGACTGACTCAAATCCTATGTTGAGATTAGAAAATTGACACGTCTCTAGTGTTGCGGTTCATGATATGGATTTTTTTAAAAAAAAAGTTAATTTGAGATTAGTATTATTTTATTATTTTATTTATTATTATTAAGATTTTTTTAATTTAATGCAGACAACCCAAGAAACCTTCAAACATCATATGAGCATGGAGAGTAATAGACCACACCCCGATATGACTGAATGGTTGCAAGAAGCGGGATTCTATCATGCCACATTTATTCGTGGCTACAAGCTGATTCTTGGTTTAATTACCGCACTAATTGAGTGTTGGAGACTGGAGACTCATACGTTTCACATGTCGTATGGAGAATGTACCATTACGCTTGAAGACGTGGTGATGCTAATCAGGGTCTCGGTAAAAGGGAGTCCATTAGTTAAGGAGACGGGGAATTCAGCTGAAAGGCTTTGCTATGATTACCTCAATAAGGTTCCAACTTGAACCGATATTAGAGGATATCGTATTAAATTGAGCTGGTTGCAGAGAGAATTCAAGCTCGGGGGCAATAACACACCGCAAGAAATTAGTTGTGCGAGTCGAGCCTATATTTTACAGCTTATTGGGGGAATACTGATGCCGGATAAATCTGGCAACCTTGTTCACACACGGTATCTACCATATCTGTCATCGTCTTCAGAAGGTGCTAATTATAGTTGGGGATCAACAATATTAGTGTTATTGTATCATGAGTTGTGCAAGGCCGCTCTATTAGACAGTAATGGTGTAAAGGCAAGAGGTAATGGTGGATGTATGTTGCTATTGCAAGCTTGGGCATGGGAACAACTTCCATTTTTACACCGGTTACTCGAAGTTCGAGAAATTTTCCTCTTGTCAGTAGGTAATTTCTTTACTTTGGTTTGGAAGTTTAAGTTTACAAGGTTTTAAAATTATTTTTTATCTACAAAATAATCAAACGATTGTTATTTTGATGTGTATGCAAATGGAATTCGAAAAAAGCTCATACAAGGTTAGCACACAACAATGTGAGAATGTTTAGAGCTTGTATTGATTTATCTTGCAAAAATGAGGTATCGGAGTTAAGTTACTTTCACACGTTATATTTTTAATGTAATTAATTAATTTATTTTTAAAGTTAAATTTATTAATTTTTACAATTTATTTGGAGGTCATACGCAGGCGGACGCGTAACCGTACTAGACGTATTGATGATTGATTCCTATCTCTGGTGTGCGGTTACATCGATGATCCATTTTGCTTTTATGGAATACCAGTTCGGATATAGAGTCCTAAGATAGTTTGGCTTCCACCAGCCCATTCCGAGAGATCCATTGAATCATGACAGCAATCATGACAATCTACACCTTGTGGACTTTCGCGGTAAGGGGCATTATACATGGGAAATAAAGCATCAGAAGTACGTTGAAAGGTGGAACAACAAATATGAACGGTTGACACCTCGCTCTGGAATGCAAACTGATGATTTAGAGTCGGATAATTCAGAGTACATGATATTTTATCGAAATAATGGAAAACCATACTTGACTACTGTGGAAGAACGAAAACAATTCTGAGTATTTCTAAATAAATTTGGTGGTCGTAGTCAATCATCTAAGAGTATTGCGGGCCGAAGTAAAGATGATGAATCTCACAGTGAATCTGGTACACTGGATATGTCTGCTGGTACTCCTTTAACCACGGGTGAAAATCCAGCAATGACGGGGAGCTCGTTTTCCAATTCAGTGGATGATAGCTTTTATCATTCACAGCCACCCATTTATCATCCAACAATGGGCGAGAGCTCGTTTGCCAATCCGGTAGATTATAAATTTTATCATTTGCAGCCACCCATTTATCATCCAGCAATGGGCGGGAGCTCAGTTTCTAATCCAGTAGATGACATATTTTATCATCCACAACCATCCATTTATCATCCAACAATGGGCGGGAGTTCGAGTGTGAATGTTTCTGAAGCATACGTACCAGATTTTTATCATTCACATTCATCCATTTATCATCTATCAATGAGCGAGAGTTCGGGTGCGAATATTTATAAAGCATACATACCAGATTTTAATCATTCACAAACACCTCTGTACCCGAGCTTTGGTGGAAACATAGACTATCAAGGGATCACAGATTTCATGGCGATTACGTCGATTAGTAGTCCCACGTTTTCACCACATAGTAGTGACTATGTGTTTACAACGCCACCTCCTATGCCTCGAGTGATTAATAATGATGACGATGATGATGATAATGAAGAAGAAGATGATGATGATACATTTCAAAGACCGCAACAAGATCGACGACCACCGCGCTGTTACGATTCGACCACATCCCTACATGGACAAAAATTGTATAGAAAATGACTTTATGTACTCTGAATTTTGTCCAAAAATATTTTGCAAAAGTTGAATTTAGTCCAAAAATATTTTTAACTTTGTTATATCAAAATAAATATCTCAACAAATTGAGTATATAATTCATTACCAAAATAAACACTGAACATGCATTAACTACCACAAATAATTCATTACCAAAATAAACATCTCAACAAATGTTTATTCAAATACAAATATAAAAAATGAAACTAGTTCTACCACAAATAGTGAATGAAATCACCGAGGCATTGCCATGTAATTCGGTCGATTTGGACATTTGTTTCTGGAATGTCTTGTACCCCTACATTATGTACATCTCTTTGGTTCTCTTGCCTCCCTGTAATGAAGATTCATACTGGTATGGATGCGAGTAGATGGAGGACGACCTTTAGGTTCTCTACGGAGTGTCGGGTTCGGTAACCATTCGTCATGCTCTAGTGGTGGCCAATATTGTGAATTCGCGATCGGTGGGAACTCACATCTATTATCATGTGCAAGTTAAAGCATTTATAAGTAAAGTTGTACGAGTCAACCTCTTTAGACATACATACTGCAGTTGCATGCCTACATGGATATCGCCATGCCTGGAACTCACCACAGTCACACCATCTTTGCCTAAAATTGACTCGAAATGTTTGGCGGTGCCCTCATTCGTTGTTGCGTAGGGAATCACCGACATCAAAAATCTGTCCATTTAGGTCGAACTCGTGAACAACCATCGATCTTGCCGGTTCCACGTTCTTTTGCATTTTTGTCACAAGATCGGAAGATCAGACTTGTCCCCTATTTATCATAGCTTGAATTTTTGACCCTTTATCGGGCCAAACTTTAGCCAACCTATAGTACGTCTCTCTCACCAAGCTAGCTATTGGGAGGTGACGTGTTCCTTTTAATACACCATTTATGCACTCTACAAGGTTGGTTATCATTTGCATGTATCGTCGACCTTCATCATACGATTGGGTCCATCTTTCCCTCTCTATACTGTTTGCCCATGCCCAAACATCTTTGTCGTGCTCAATGTGTAAATTTGCCAACTTCCGCTCAAAATTTGGTTGTAGTAGTTCGTATCTTGTTCCGTAATATATTGTTAGGCAAGAACGCAGTAGCATTGACAAAATTCATAACACATAAACAATCGAGTCTAAAAAAATGAAAAATTACTTACCAATGCCTGAAGTCGCGCTGCGAATGTGGGGTTTTTCTACCTTTCAATTGTGTTCTTGCCAATATGGCGTACACAATATGCAGAATACATGTACGAAGGTTTCCATCGGCTGTTTTCTCGATGAATTGTTGCTAAGATGTCTATTTCTCTATCTAAAATCAAGCAAACTCCATATTCTTGAACAACATGTTCACGTAAATTACTTAATTTTTTTTCCAAGAGTTTGTTGACTCTGTATCAACAATTGCGAAGGCAATCGAAAATATATTTTGATTACCATCTCGTGTAACGGCAATCAACATAACATGTTTGTATCTTCCGTACAACCATGTACCATCAACTTGGACCATCCGTTTGCAAAATAGAAAGCATTCGATACATGGCTTAAATGCCCAAAATAATTGGTGGAATATTTTCTTCCCTGGAAGAAGCTGACCTTCTCGGTTGCATGCATTATTGTTTTTATACCTGACTATGGTTCCCGGAATAAAATATATCATTGCTTGTAATTGTGCCAGTAGCTCATTGTATGACTTCTCGTAATTACCGTACACCTTTTTTAGTGTCTTATCCCTTGCATACCAACCCTTTCCATATTCTATTTGGTATTCAAATTGTTGCTTCACAGATGCCATAATCGTTGAAACAGTAACCCTAGGATTTGCTTCAACCAACATCTTCACGTGGCGACTTATTACATCGGAGTCCAACTTACGGTGGTCTTGGTTGATTGAATTTCGTAAACAAGTGTGTCCACCGTTGTACTTTGTAATCTCCCAAGCAGTTCTCCTCTAAAGTTTAGACACTCGAATCTTCCAATTACAATCTTCTCCATATTTAATACATTTCGCAAACATTGTTCTCGGAGTAGATTCTTTAACAGTAAAGTCTACATGCTTTCTGATAGAATACTCTTTAATTGCCACTGTGGCTTATTCCTTGTCTTTAAACTGCATCCCAACCGATAACTCATCAGAGGAACCCGAACTTAATTGTGGCATGACCGGATATTTAGGTGCCCTCATTGCATCATAATCTATTAAGTTCATGTGAGCATGAGGTTCGTACCATGTAATGTTATCCCCACTCGACACGAACTCACCACCACCAAAAACAGGCTCATCACCACTCAAATCGGGATCTTCGATTTCTTCATCTCCAGTAGAATCAGCAAACGCTTCTCCCCATCGGCCTTGGAGATTTTCAACGTCAATGCCAACACTTTGATCAACTGTCGGCTCAACCGTTGGGAACGTTGAAGGTCTGGCATATGGATGAAATGCATCTAGTGTCCCACTTTCCAACAGAGCAACAAAACTGTCTCCAAACCTATATGGCTGGCCTTCGACCGCACTACCGAAACCCATTTTAAAAGAACTTCCAAATACATTTCTGGCCCGAGTCGTCATGTCTCTCACGCAACTTAGCATGTAACTCAACACTTCGAATGCGTACTGAATCATGCTCTGCAATCATGAGCCCAACCTCATCGTCATCTTTAGGAGCTATTGTAGAATAGTTGACTAAATCATCACATGTCTTCCACCGGTATTTCAAACGAACAATCTCAGCTCTTATTTTTCTTTCTATGTCATGCTTCAGCTCTCGAAGGGAAATGTTCTTTGAAAACCTCATTTTTGTAGTGTTTTCCGAGTCAAATACAACACCGATATCAATTTTCACAATTTCTCCATCATAATGGATAACAGTCGTAAACACGTTGCTCATTGTCTCTGCACGTTCAAAACCATATATATTTTTGAATTAAAATACATAAATCAAAATTATCATAATATTATATTGTTACGAATTTTTTACCTAAACAATAAAATAAACATAAACAAAGAATCTACATATTCAAAACAAAACGTAAAAATCAACTTACTAAAAATTTCTTCCTCCACTTTCTTCTTCTCCTTCTTTACTCAGTTTTTTTTCACTTTCTTCAACGTTTACCTTTCACCTCACTTATTTAACACAAAATACAATACACAAAAATTTACAGAAAAATATTCGAACTAAATTTAAAAGCAAAATATATAAACTGAAAAACTTAAAATTTAACCCGTAACCTACACATTCCAGCCTTTTCTTTAAATTTAACTCGTGACTGCACGTTGCACCCTCTGGGGTATCCCAACTTTTTTTTAATTTGAGGTCGGAACCAAAGCAACCCGCTCCCATGATTTTTTTTAAATCCATGAGGTTGGATTGTAATCCATGCGCCCCTTAATTTTTTTTATATATTCCAACATGAAGTCGGATAGAAAGCAAGTGGACCTCATTAATTTTTTTTTATTAATTTCGACCATGAAGTCGGATTGCTTCCAAGCCATCCTCAAGAATTTTTTTGACCATGAGGTCGGATAGAAAGCAATGAGCCTTCAACTTTTTTTAAATTTTTTTAATTGTATGAGGTCGGTTAGAAAGTAATCCGACCTCACTGTTAAAAACACCATAGTTCTTGAAAAAAATTTGAATATACGGTAGATTTTTAAATATTTTTTTGGGATGCAATATCCCACCAATTTTGCCGAAAAAATGACTTAAGGGTGTAAGAAGCCCTTAAACTTTTGAAAAAAAATCAATTAAGCCCGTAAATTTTTTTTGCACCCAATTAAGCTCTTAGACCAAAAAATATAATCAATAATCTCTTCCCAAGAAATATAATCTATTAATCCCTTGAACCAAAAAAATGTAATCAATTAAGCCCTTTGACCAATTTTGACCCTTAAATTTTAACGATTTTTTTGGATCTGTTGGTGCAGTGCGTTGTATCACAATGTTTCTACTTGACATTTTCAGAAACTTTCTTATTTTATTTAAAAAATTTCATTAAAAGTTATAAAAATTGTAAAAGACATATAAAATTTATAAAAAATATTTTTTTGAAAAAATCTGTAATTGCAATATTATAGAACTATAGTATATCATGTGCCAGTAACATCTAAAGAAAAAACTGTCAAGATTTAATGGTCAAAATTGGTCAAAGGGCTTAATTGATTCAATTTTTTGGTTGAAGGGTTTAATTGAGTGCAAACAAAGTTCAAGGGCTTAATTGATTTTTTTTCAAAAGTTTAAGGGCTTCTTATACCCTCAAGTCAAAAAAAAAATTAATTAGCTAGATTTTTAGTGTATGAGACCATAGATAATGTGATAAGTCAGGTCCATATAATAATTTATCCTCTTCCCCAAATAATGAGAAATTATTCTATGAATCCTTCCTAATTTCTAATAATTAAAAAAATAATGCCTTTTATACACTATAATTATATGGAGAAGGAAGACCAAGGTGGTTCTGGCAAGTTTAAGCGGTTCACCTCCTCAGATTCGATGCAGAGAATCACAATCAATACAGTGGTTGGAATGAAAAAGATAGAGTAGGAGAAGGGAGATACAACCTTCATAGTTTGGCCTTGCTCAGGCGTATTGTGTCCATATCCAAACTTGTTTTCTCTTATCAGTATGTGGATATTTATATTCTTAATATTGTCGGTGATTTATAAATAAATCGATAAAATTAAATTAAAGTTTTAAGTATTAGACTTTACACGTTAGTTTAGAGTTAAAAATCATACTAAGGGTACTTGGTGGAAGGTCTAGGCAAGTATCACTCACAACATAAAAAAAAGAAAAACTTTTCTCTCGACTTTAAAAATCCTAGAAGTTTTCGTGCGCCTGCCTCAGCCGGCTACCAACCGTCGGTAGCTTGGCTTAAATCCTTTCTGGTCTGAATAATCGTCTTTCAGTGTTGATGAGTCGTCGAACTCTCTCGAGGATGACGGGTTAGCCCTTAGGACTTTTTTTTCACCCTTTGTATTGAGTTTTTGAGGGGATCTGCTTCCTTGGTGAAACATCTGTCCGATGCAAGGTTTTGGGTGGTTCTACTCACCGACGGTTGTGAGGCAAGGCAACGCCTGCTTTGGGTTTTGTTTTTGTCGAGTTGTGTTTCGTTTTCTCCTTCCCTTTTTCCCTGTTTTCTTTTTGTTCTAGTGGTTGCATGTGAGGTTGTGAGAAAGTCTCCGCCTCCTCCATCGGCCTGGACAATAATGGTTTCCGGCTTTGTCTCTCCTCGCTTTTCAGCCTCGTCGAATTCTACATCTTGGACGCGATGTACTGATCACTGCTCTGCATCACCATTTATCGTTCTTATCCTCCGGTGACCGTCGAAACGGACATGCAGATGATGGCTCTGAATCTGTCATTTTGCTTCGGCTTTGGTCGGCGACGCTTGTTTCTATCCTCTGCTGCTCCCAGTTCTCTTTCGTTTCGTTTTTCTTCTGTTTTGTTTTTTTATTTGGGTGTTTTGTTGTTCTATCCGGTTTGTCTGGATCTATTTTTCGTTATTTTTCTCTGTGACTCTCCCCTGTTTCCCCGGTCGAAATGTGATCGATTTATTTACGGTGGTGTTTTATCATTTGTCTTTCGACGAGTTACGACCGGCTCTGTTGTGTTTCCTGTTTCCTTTCTTTGTTTCAATGCCAAGTTTCATTTTAAAAAAATCATACTACATTCTATTAGCACTATTAAAAAACATCAAATTTATTAAAATCATACTAGAGCAAGTCCACCATTACGACCCACCTGGTAAAAAGAAAATAAGAACCAAAATGGGGCGTATCACGCAACTCTATTTTATTAGCAGTAACTCAAGTCTCGAACAAAAATAAAAAGGTTGGGATTATTAGAACGAATAAGATCCTTAAGAGCTAAAACAGTGCTCGAATTCTCCAAGCCCAACAATTCTAAGCTAGACAATTTATGGTTGCCAGTTGTCGCATGAATTTTTTTTGATAAATTTTAATTTTAATTATATTCCTGCTTAAACAAAAGAAAAAAAGAGACTCAAAGAAAGAAAAAATAGTGCTCTCGAATCTATGATCTAAAAAAATATGAGGAAATAAAAATGAGTAGTTTAGTCGACGGGTAAAATATATTTACTTAGTTATCTCAGGCACTTGACTTACCCACAAAACAAATATGATTATTTTTGTCGTTTACTTCATTCGTACCAATAACTAGTTAATCAAATTAAAAAATTCAATTTTGGTACAAATTATTTTGAAAAAATATTTTAGTTATAATTTATAGTTTTAGATAAAATTAGGCGATCAATTTAATTAGTTATCTATAATATTTTATAAATTTTATATATTGAAATATCATATAGCCTTGTGATTTTAATATTTCTTAGATTCTTTGAAGACATTTTTTTTTATTTTTTTCTAATTTCCTCTCTAACGTAACTCTCTTCATCTATCAAGCGCCGCAAGTTTTATTTTTTTTATTTTATTTAGTTGGCAGCGGTACCAGCTTTGATGCTAGTTGCCGACCGCTGGATCTATATATATATATATTTTATTTTTTTAGTTTTTTTTAATAAAAATAACTATGTTGTGGCACGTTTTATCTATATCTTTTGGTATGCTTTTTTTTCTTCTTCAGTCGTTTGATCGTTCTTTTATTTTATGTTTTTTTTAGGGTTGAATTTGACGATGCCACAACTGATCAAGATGACGCTTATTTGTAATCCTGCTGATCTTCCATGCTCTGGACCTTCGGATTGAATTTGGATACGTGATTTGCGCTCGCGGATAGTTTCTCACGACGCTCGGCTTTGATTTGCGTTTTTCGGTGGTCTTTCAATAACTTAATCCCCTTTCGTGGTTCGTTTGCCGATGCAGTTAGATTTGTTCGTGTCTATTTTTCGTTCGAGTCTTTTGGATGTGTTTTTAACCTTTTTTCATGTATAGTCATTGTATGATCTAAAGTGGCTACTTTTAAAAAAATGTCCAAATTATGTATTTAGTTTATGATGATAGTCGTAAACCCTTATTGTACTTTTGGATATTTTCCTATTTAATAAAACTAGCGGTTTCTATTAAAAAATAAGAGAATTAAAGAAACCATTACTCAAACCTAATCGAACCAAATATTTTGTTTAATCCATCAATCGATTTTTTGGTTTAATTAGTACGGTTTAAGATCAGGAATTTAACGATCTGAATTTAACGATTAACCGAACTAATTTACTAATGGTTAACTGAACCTAATTTTACACACTTTACTGTAAATTGATGACTGAGGTAAAAAAAATAAAAATAGATAATCTCAACTATAAATTTATACTCATTTAATGGTTCAAAATAAATATAGAACATTTTTAATTTTGTATTGTGTAGATGGATCTTTGTCTATACTTTGTATATGTAAATATATATCGATGAATATTTGATACACTATCATTTATAAAACCTTTGTTTATACTTTGTATATGTAAATATACTCATTTATACAAGCATGCCTATTCTCAACTTAAAATATAAAATATAAATTCTCAATCCTAAAACCTTAAATTTAACCCTAAACTTTAAATTTTAAACCACTAACACCTAAATCCTAAACTAAAATCGCATCCCCTAAATAACGCCATTTGTAGAAACCTTTTTTCCACCCAAACGTATAGAATAATAATTCAATATATATTAAATTTCATTGATGAATAAGTACCGACGGGGTTGGTCCAAGTGAAGTAGCTTGATATTGCTTAAGTAGATATCGAATTTGAGACTTTGTGTATGGAGAAAATTCTCGCCGAGAGACTCACCTGCCACAGGTAGGTGTGCGACGCGGGTCGATCCGGATAGTCAAGATAAAACCTTAAGGAACCATGAGGCAAAAAGAGAGACATAAATGTTAATGTAAGAATTTATCATACAGTAGAACATCTATAAATTAATACTCGATAAATTAATAACATCTCCAAAATAATATTTTTTTCGGTCTTAACTTGGCCCAAAGGTCTAAATTAATAATTTCAATAAATTAATAAGATAAAAAATTTCGGAAGACCCATATATAAATTTATGGTCCTTTCAATATTATAAATTAATAATTCTATAAAATTTAAATATAATTTTATTGTTGTTTGCTTCATCTTAAAATTTAAATCTAGCTGTATTTCATCTATAACTTTCCTTACTGCATCCAAAAGTTTCGGTGGTGCGTTTTCGTACTGCAACAAAAAATTGTGAAGATTTGTTTGATTTTGGGCACCTTTTAGAACTGAAGCCATGGTTGGTTGATTTTGATTTGGATTGATTAATTATGAATGTTTGATGTTGTTTATATAGTGGTTGATTTCCTTACCAGGCATGAACTTGCATTAAGTTTTAACTAGTTTTTTAAAAAGGTAAATTGTATGCTTTATTAAGAGATGACATACATAAATAATAGCGGCATGAGCCTCATTAAAAAAAAAACCTCCTTAAACCTAGATATAAGAAGAAAAAAATACATCATAACTCCATCCATGAAATTATGGGATATCCGAAATACATCATAGGGGTGGTACACAGCCACTAAAACGAAAAAACCATGCACCAAGATACTTTGGTCTCACCCTCCCCATACCAGTTTATGGAAGGAAAATTAAAGATCCAAGCATTATCTACTAAGCGCCAGTAAACCTCAACTCAATTCTATAGGAGCAGTGAATAACCAAAAAAGAAAAAAAAACTCATTCATTATTACTTTTCCCCCAGGATGTGATCGACTTTTCAAGAATGATCGAGCAATCCAAAACCAACTAGCCACCTCTATCAGCTTCGGTTATTCACAGTACCTGGACCAGGTTTATCCGACGATTAATTCCAACGTTTATCAACCTATCAGCCTCACCGTTCTTCTCCCTACCGATCAGCTTGACTGATCCTTTGACTCTGATCAGAGCAGCCCTACACTCCTCCTGTCCTCCACCAGGTCCTTGAACGCATCAGGTGTGATCGAAGGGTTTTGAATCCAAAGGATGACATTGCTACAGTCTGACTCGAATACAATAGACTCCGATCTTTTTTCTGCAACTACCAAAACCAAAGTGCAGGCTTCTTTAAGAGCTAACAACTTTGCCGAAACAGGATCAGACCTTCCAATGACTTTCGAGAATTGAATTAGAATTGTCCCATTATGATCACAGAGTAATCCACCGATGCCAGTGGACCCAAAATTTCCAACAACGGCTCCATCCGTATTAAATTTTAACACTTCGACGCGCGGGGGCTCCAAGCACCACGCCTACAGTGTGGGGCTTCAGGTTTTCGAATAGACCAAATCTTTGGATTTGAAATAAAATCATTAACCGAGAAAGCTAACTCCGGCCGTTTGGCCTTACTCCACCAACCTAACCTATTCCAGATGAGATCAAGCATTATACATTCATCCCATGTTTTTCTTTTGAAGACGATGTCGTTCCTGCACAACCAAATCGTCCAAACAATTGTAAAAAATACCATCTTCTACAGTGGTTCTATCTTTATATATGGGCAACACCCCATCCATGATTCAAAGAATTTCCAACCATCATCCAAAATTATCAGATAAACATTTCAAAATCCACTCCAACGACACCCGACCCTCCACACTTTTAACTCTTTAAATTAATAAATTATTAATTTATCGATTAATTAATACCTCTTTAAATTAATAAAATTATACGATTTTGACATTATTAATTTATAGAGATTTTATTCTACACTATTTTGAAAAAAATTCAAGAAAACAAAGAAAAACTAGTAAGAAAAAGATACACGCGACAAAAAAAATTATATCATGGGTCTGGCTTACCACGTCAGCCATAGTTTTATCCAATCTTCACTATTATTTTCCATGTTATTAATCCAATAATTTAACATGAAAAAATATTAGTAAAGATTCATTGCTTGAAAAAAAATGGAAAAAAATAATAGTGAACTGAGTAGTTTTTATTGGATGAGACCATGGCTGATGTAATAAGCCAGACTCGTAATATATTTTTTTGGATAATATGTAAATTCTAACGTACGTGGCAGAATATAAATGGTTCGACCCCTCCACTTTAGAAACGACGTGGAATGATTGCCTAAATTCTTACGTGGCAAAATTTAAATGGCTGGAACACCTCCAATTTTGAAAATGACGAGGTAGGATCCCTATATATAATTTTCGTACGGATACTTCAGATCACTCTTTGAGAAAACACGAATAACGCGCCTTTTGTTTCTGCAACATTTCGCCATTAAAATTTTCATCCCCAAATCCTAATCCATTTCCTCAAATTTCTTTTTTAAAACCCTAATCAACATAAATCCAGATCTAAAACCTTAATCATCACAGACTAATAGCCTTTTGATCCTCTTTAATCTCAGGTTTTACTCTACATTTTCCTCGTTTAATAAAGCTATCCTTTTTCATTTGTATTTGTTTTGGATTAATAATTAAATCACTTAAAACCAGTGTCATTTTAGATTAATTGCATGTATTAAATTGTAATTAAAATAAAAATGATTCTATAGAGCATGTTCTTTATATGATAATCTAGGAAGTTAAAGGATAATGATATTTATTTCGTGAGATTGACGCTAGTTTTCTGGTTTGATTATATTGTTTATAATAGTTGCGTAAAAAAGTTTGGAAATGTTGTTCTGTTTATTATGCTTTAAGATATGAATTCAGGTTTATCATATTGAGGATTGTAGTAACTAAAAAATAAAAAATGTAGAATGCATAAAGGAATTGATCATTGTTTGTTTGTATACTATTCATTATTTTGTTAATGCTTCCATTTGAATTTTTCCTTTTTATTGAGAAGAAAAGGTTGAAAAGAGAGACAAAAAGGGAGGGAATGGCAACTCCTATGCCGCCGGGGGCACCAAGGCAACCCTCATCTCAGACTCATAATCCAAATTTGCAGCCGGATTCTTTACCAGATAATTTACAGAAGTTGAATCCGAACATGCCATCTCCGTTTCCCAGTTCAGCTCCAATGCATACCCCGCTTATAAGATCACCACCAACCTCCTCCACCTCATTTCCTTCACAGCCAATTTCTCACCCCGGTGCACCTCCTCCAGGGGTGGTTCCAGGACACAATTTGCCTCCAAATATGAGTTCAGTTAGGCCGTTTCGGCCACCAGGTGGACAGCCTTTGCCTTTTGGGACTAGACCACCTCCAGGGTCTTTGCCTTCTTCAATGAGTGGTGGTCCTGTCATGACTCCAGGAGGTTCAAGTGCATCCGGACTGGGAGGTCGACCGAGTGCTTTGGTGGTTCGATTAGAAATAGTCCACCTGTTGGGGTGCCTCCACCAATGATGGTAGCCGGTAGGCCTCCTGGTCCGGCCCCTAGTGTGGTGCCTTTTTTTGGGAGTCCTCAGGTGAGTCATAGACCAGGTCCTCTTATGCAATTGGCTTCGCCATTTTCAGCATCATTGTCTGCTCCTTTTAGGACACAGACTTGGGCACCTACTCAGGTGAGCACATTATCATGGCTTATATCAGTACATAGAAGTAGGAATTTTATCTTTATATCATGCTGTTTGCCAGGAAGTTGTGTCTGTGACATATCCAAAAACGGATTTATAATAAAGGAAATATAGAAGTTGGAAAATGAGGATATATTTTCCATATTTAAAATAGATAGCTAATAGCTTTAATATGATAGATTTGAGGATTGTTGGGGCAATTTTACAATGTCTAAAAACGAGGATGTTTCAAAATAACCGTTTAGGATATAATATTATGGTATTGTGCAGTTTTATGGTTCAATCACTTCAATGAATGTAAAATATACCCCAAGTTAATAGCTGTTAACTTCTATGTTACTCGGACTTTGATGCGAGTCTTGGATATGGGTCTGTACTCAACACAAATATGGTTAGATTTTTCTAAATTTTCCCATGTATTTGGAGGATCCTTGGAGATCATAAGCCTATATCCATGTGTCGGACACAGGTGCTTCAAGAAAAAATGAAGAGGTCGAACAACATAGGTTAGCTTAAAGAATCTTGGTCAGATATTTATGTTTTTCTGTCATATCAGGGCATCACCACTCGGCAGAGAACTATAATGAAATTTGCAGTTACTGTTTTTTTTTCACATTGCGTAGCTGGTTATTGTGAAAGACAGTGAAATGGCATTTGACATCGTTTTAGTATACGAGTATTCTAATGTTAAACTTGGCTAAAAGCTTATAAATGTGCATATCATTTGTATGTAAGGTATTTATCTTCTTGAAAGTTTTATCTTTCAACTATCAGTGAGTAGGTACTACGTTGATTGTTCTTTTAACCTCAAGAATGTGAGGATATCTTCTGGCATGTGTATATTCTGTAAATAAAGTGACACTTCCTTTTGAGCAAAATTCTTCTTTTCGTCCTCTGAATTTCTTTAGGTGGCTCCGGCTACAGCAGCACCTGATGCTGTTCAACCACCTAGAATGTTTGGAATGCTGCCACCACAACCAAACCAAGTATTACCTTCCATTGATCAAACTGATGCAGGCCTGGAAGATGCATTGAAGATTAATTCAAATCAAGTTCCAAGGCCCACTCCAAGTTCCTCTGTAATTCAGTATGACACTCATCAGGGCAATCAAACCAATATACCTCCGGTATTTCATTGATCTCCCAAAACTTACAAAGATTTTTTATTATTATTATTACAACTTATTTGGTTTAGTATTGTTTTATTTTCTAGGTCTTATTAGATCCCTCCCCTCCCTCCCTTTCTCATTTTGGTTATTCTTGTTTCTTTAATTTAATTCTATTGATGTTATTCTGTTATGGATACTTTGTTTCCTTGAAAGCCTGCTACTAGTGATTATGTTGTCAAAGACACTGGAAACTGCAGTCCCCGCTATATGAGATGCACAATCCATCAGGTTACAGTCAAACTCCTGATATCAAATTATTGAAAATTAAATTTCTTCTTGTAATAAGAATTTTGTATGCCACTATTTTTATCATTAACTCAATCTCCTTCATTATGTTGACAGGTTCCTTGTACTGCTGACCTTTTAACAAATTGTGGTATGGAATTCGCCTTGATGGTTCAGCCTTTGGCCCTTCCCCACCCACATGAAGAGCCCATTCCGGTATTTCATTATTTCTTGTGAAATTTGACGTGCTATGTTATTTTCTTGTCTCAGGTTTCTTTTTTATTTCTTCTTCAGAGGATCAAAGTGAAAACAGTTATTTGATTTCTCTTGTGAGAAGTTTCATGGCACAAATAGGATACACAAAATTTATCAGTGAACAACTAGGGACTGTTGCATTAAGTGAAAAGAATTCCACCCTCATCAATTATTGACATTTTCTTGATGCTTTGAATTTTGATGCTTTGATGCATGTGCATGAGAGAACCTCCTTCACAGTTTTCTCTGGAAGAACGCCCTATCTTTTAGTCTATTTGCTGTTTGTATATACTTGCATGTTGGTTGTTGGCTTGTCTCATGGGTGATTATCTCCACCTTTCATGTTCACCATGAAAACTTACATTACCCTAAAATCCTGCAATTAAAACCCTCTTCCACCCAACAGGGGTTGAAGGCTCATCCTTTTTTTTTTGAAATATTTAATGTTTTTTGTAGCTAGAGGTTTGATTAAATTACAGAACAATCAAAGTGAAGACTATGAGGTTTTCTCTAGAAGAAGCAATTTTTTTAATGGGAATGAGAACGCTCAATTTTTTTCTTTGATAAAAAATGGTTTCCAAGGAACTCATTTAAGCTATGGTAAAAGTTACCTTGTCATACTAGGGTGCCTAAAAAGAATGTTTCTTTGCAATATGATACACATGGTTCCAAGATATGCAAAGTTTCCTAAAACCTAAGTGCACTATTCCAAATTAAAATAATATTTGTTAGAAACTTAAAGGAAATAAGACAGATGAAAACATGCATATATTTTTACTATTTAAACTTTTTTTATTCTAGGTTGTGGATTTTGGTGAACATGGTCCAATTCGATGCTCTCGTTGCAAAGGCTACATTAATCCTTTCATGAAGTTTACTGATCATGTCAGGCAGTTCATCTGCAACTTTTGTGGTCAGTATGGAATGTTGTTGCTGTTATGTTTTTTGGTCAAGAATTTGTAATTCTTGATACATATTGCTTTCTAAAGTTGTACAATTTTAGCTTATCTTGTAAAGAGTCCTGTTATGTACTGCTGCACTTGTTTTTGAGAAATGAACTTCAGAAATTTGCTTTTAACTTTTCTCTATATTATTCTAGGGTTTGTTGGTTCTACTCCCCATGAGTATCAATGCAATCTAGGTCCAGATGGTAGGCGTAGAGATGCTCACGAAAGGCCTGAGCTATGTAGGGGAACTGTTGAATTTGTTGCTACTAAGGAATATACGGTTAGTTAGTTAATTGAACTTGCCGGCTCTACAATACCTGAACTTATGTTTCCACCTATTTTTTTTTTCATGTTCAGTTATTATAAGTTTGGTTCTTCCAGTTCTTAAAATGTAGAACAATATATCAATTCCCTGTGGGCTCCATGAAGCTTGACATGCTCGAAATCTACATGATTTTTAGCTCCATTATATATATATTTTATTTTGCAACCCATGTTATTTGATCCTGTGATGGGGTCCATAACTCCTCATGTGATTATACGTTTTTCAAAAAGCCTTTCTTTTTAACTTAAGCTTTTGCTTTTGTGTATAGCTTCTGTATGGTTGTAACATTTACTACTTGATTTGTGTTTAAAATAACACCGCCTTTGTTACTCATACTTTTTCTCCTATTCATTTTTCTGGGTCTCAATCAATGTAATTCTCTATTGCATTTTTCTTAATTTTCAGACGCGAGATCCAATGCCGGCTGTATATTTCTTCCTCATTGATGTTTCCAGGAATGCAATACAGACTGGTGCAACTGCTGCAGCATGTGCTGCAATCAGCCAAGTCATTGCGGATCTTCCAGTGAGTTTTTAGCTGTGTTTATTTACATGATTGAATTTGTTCCCAGTATCTATTTAGCATTCATATACTTATTTGAGGTTATAGGATTGTGTTATACATCAAAAATTGTGGAGTTGAATCCAGGGGCGGAGAAAAAAAATTTTGTTTGAGGTGTCGTAATTTAAAATTTTTATGAATGAATTTAAGTATGTGGGAACAAACAATGTGTGTCAATTTCCTTTTAAGGGGGGTCAATATTCAATATTAATTTTATTTTTAGTATTATTTTATATTAAATTTATAAAGAAAATTTTCTTCAAATTTTTTAGGGTGTCATGTGACACCCATGTCTAAAGGGTGGCTCCGCCCATGCCTGTTTCTATTCTCTATTTTGTCTATTGATCTTCTATGAGTATACAACCATTCTAGTTGTATAAAGACACTCTGATGAGGAGAATAACTTCTCTTGGATGTATGTTGGACTCTTGGATAGTGTAATCCATTTCGTAGCGGGTAAGGTTCATCAGCTAATTTATCTCTAAATTGTGAATGCAATATGTATTCTTTGCTTATATTTGGGTTCTTCATCATCCATTGATTTTTTGTATGTTATTTAGCATCTATAAGATCTGTGTTTATTCAGTGTGAAAGATGGATAACTATTGTTTTGGTGTTTCAATTATTGCAGGAAGGCCCCCGGACAAAATTGGGAATTGCAACATTTGACTCAACTGTACATTTTTATAACTTGAAACGTGTACTGCAACAGGTAACATTTAGTTTTAGTGTTTTTTTCTTCCTTTTCATTAAAATTATTTTATTGAGTTGACAAGTACTTTCAAGTTTCAACCTCTCAAATTCTTTTCCTTTTCCCCTAAAGTTTAAATGAGTCATTTCTGCATCTTCCTACTGGATAAAATTTAAAATATATACAGATTTATTTTTAGTATTTCTAGATGAATGGTAGCATATGGAAGATGTAGTCAGGCCTATTGAGTACTGCATTTTTTTGTGTTTGATTTACACAATTTCAGCCTGGCAGAGTTTGCACTAAAATTTCATTATTATCTTTGGTATTTGGTTTCCCTCTATTCATCTTGGGTTGTTATGCTTTGTTGCTTTGACAAGTATTTTACCTATTCACACTTAGAAAGTTTTGGACTAATTTAACTTTTAACTCACACTGCAGCCATTGATGCTGATTGTTCCAGATGTGCATGATGTTTATATTCCTCTTGAAACTGATGTTGTTGTTCAGCTTTCGGAGGTTGGTTTTTCATATTTATGTTTCTGACACTCACACAGAGGCTGTGATACTTTTTATGGCTTTATTGTTCTTTAAGTATGAGACTAAAAATGAACTATTTATAAGTTGACTGATTTTTCGTCTAGAGTTGCTTTCAATAATGCCTTTCTGTAACATTTTACTGGTGGGAATTTGGGTTTAGTGCCGTCAACATATAGAGCAACTGCTGGAGAGCATTCCAACTATGTTTCAGGACAACAGAACAGCCGAATCAGCTTTTGTTGCGGCAATCAAGGTATTCCCTTCCTAATAAAGCATGTCTTTTTCATCCTTGATGAATTTTACATGTTACAAATGTAGCATGCCAAAAATGCAAATCAGTTTGAAAGCATTGTAGTAGTTTTCTCTTTTCATATTATGACATATAAGTTTTCAGCTTTTATACTATGATATTCTATTCGCAATCAACTTGATAATATCTTTATCTTTCCTGTTGCTTTTCTTATAAATATCAGCCAACTGATGGAAAAGCATGAATTTGCTGATTCAGTTTGAGTTTAGAGATTTTATACTATTCATTTATTTCAGGCAGCTTTTCTGGCAATCAAGAGTTCTGGAGGGAAACTTTTGGTATTTCAATCAGGCAAGTCTATATTGTTTGAGTGTATTTTTTTACTGTCTATTTTGGAAAAAAAAAAGGAATTTAATGGTCTTCAAATGCAAAAATTGGCTTTATTTTTCTTTAATGGATATGTTCATTGTGAGAGCTCTTTATTTTATAATTCATAACATTTTCAAAGTGGATTTCTCTTTGCATTTAGCTTTACCGTGCTTATAAATCTCATTTTCAATGTGTATTGTTTGCATGAATAGATTTTTTTGTTCCATTTGAACGAAATGGATTTCTAATGATTCTACCATATGCAGTCCTACCATCAGTTGGCATGGTTGCACTTTCTGCACGAGATACTGAAGGAAGAGGTAATATCTCTGCAGGAGCAAAGGTAATTATCTTATAAGTTGTTTTCTCCCACAATTTGTGTACTGTTAAATTCTTGTGTTGCATGCTTGAGGATGTGATTTTTGTTGCGGGAATGCATATATGTGCCACTGAAGAAGATTTCTCCGTGATTTGTTTATCATATTTAAGTTCTCCAGTCTAAAATCCTGCTGAAAGAACATTAGGGTTTAATGGACTTATGGCAAACATTTTGAACAATTTGTACAAAAAGATGAGTTACTAGGCCCTACCAGATAATTCATTTATTGTAGGGTTACTTCAAATATGTTTAGCTTTGTACTCAGATATTTTCTTCTTAACTCTATTAAACATGGGTACAATTGAGACTTTGTAGCTGCAAATCATTTTTGCTCGAGTGACAAGTTTTTAAGTGTGGCCCCACTTTCAGTGGTTTCAATTGCCTGGCAATTTGGATTTTATTGTTTCTAACAACTAGCATATAAATTTGGTGTCTTTATTTTAGAAATAAGAACTAAAAGGAAAAGAAAAGGAACAATGGGTAGGAAACATGTGTAAATTACGAATGTAGGATTTTGTTTCCTTTTTTTTTTTGCTTGTAGTCCAGTATTTGTTAATTTTTTTGTCCTGCCAAGTTTTAATTACTTGATTGTGACTTCTTTTTACTTATTATATATCATCCCTTTTGATTTTTGAGTCTAGCGGTTTTATATGTTCTGCAAATTTATGGATTTTAGGAGCCTCATAAACTACTCCAACCTGCAGACAAAGCTTTAAAGACAATGGCAATTGAATTTGCTGAGTGCCAGGTGAACTTTTCAATAATTTCGTTTCTATGAGTTCACGATGGTTCACATATGGTTAAAAATCCAGCCTCTGGGCATTCATTTGTTGCTACAAAGAACTTTATATTAGCAAATTGTTTGAATTTCACATTTACCAGGTCTGCGTGGATGTATTTATCACTACCCAGACTTATGTAGACATTGCTTCCATCTCTGTTATCCCAGGAACTACAGGAGGGCAGGTAATGTAGATTCTCTGATTCTTATTTTCTATTACCTAGTAATATGCTGCAAATTGTTAGCTCTTGTATTGGAACTTGTGAGATCTTCTGTCTTGCAAGTAAAACATGTGAAATGCATTGGAAGATTGTTATAAGTTGAAAATCGAGACTATGAAGCTTGATGATAAGCTGTTATGTTGCTTTGTTTTCTTTGGGTATATCCTTTTTTTATATGTAATGAGGTCATTTGCTAAAATGTATCTCGGGCACAAAGATTTCTCCTGCCCGCTCACACTTATTTTCTTATTTTCCTTGCTTTTCTTTTACTTCTTTTAAATTCACTTATTTTTTCACTACTTTTTTCAGGTTTATTACTATTACCCTTTCTCATCCATTTCTGATCCAGTAAAACTTTACAATGATCTTAGATGGAATATTACAAGGCCACAAGGTTTTGAGGCAGTGATGCGTGTGAGATGCAGCCAGGTATCACTCTGGGAGGCCAAAACCTGCTATGATATAATCCATTCCATGTTTCAGAAGATGCTTTATACAGGGATGTTTATTTTGTTTTCATTTCCGTAGGGCATTGATGTGAAAGAATACCATGGGAACTTTTGCAAACGCATTCCAACAGATGTTGACCTACCAGGGTCTGTCTGCTTTTCAATTATGTTTTTGATGCTTTGTCCTCAGTGAAGATTGATCTTGTTTGACAAACTGATTTAGGACCGCCAGAGAGTTAACAATGACCTATTTAAGTTTTTACTGATTGTTAGAAAGTTATAGCAAAGAACATCCATACTTTTTTTCAGAGATTATTTATTATGCATTCTTTAATTTTTGGTTGAGATGAACAAGGGTAATTTTCTTTAATTTTTGGTTGGGATGAACAAGGGTAATTTTAATTAAGTCATTAATGAGTAGCTTATTTTTTTGCTTTAATTGGTTTACAATTGGTGTTTATTCTTTTTCCTGATCTTCTACTAAATTATTTTTCCTACAACTAGTCCTATTTCTAGTTTTCTCCCTTTAACTTAGGTGGCTTGCTCTTTTAAAAAAAATATAATTCCTAATCAATACTCTGATCTAACGTTGATTGGTTTCTTCTTCTTGGTTCATTGTTTTCTCTGATTTTTACCCTGCTTTTTTCTGCTCAATTTACGCTGCTTGTTTTTTTGCAGATAGACTCCGACAAAACTATATTGGTAACTTTAAAACATGATGATAAACTGCAGGATGGATCAGAATGTGCTTTCCACGTACCATCTACTTTTGTTGCTGGGCATCAGTAATTTGTATCATAATGTCTTCAGTAGCACTATCTTTTATTATTGAATGATGATTTTCTTATGCTCTAATTCTACCATTCTTTTGTTACCTAGTGTGCTCTTCTTTATACTACTGTGTATGGTCAAAGAAGAATCCGGATTTCAACTTTGTCTCTGTCGTGCACAAGAAACTTAACTAACTTGTTCCGAGCAACCGACTTAGAAACACAATTTGTTTGTTCTTTGAAGCAAGGTAAATTGCACCATCTTCCACTCTTTGAGTTGGTTTATTCAGTACTGCTTCATTTTTTCCACCAAAAGCTGTTTATTCCATGGCATCTGATATTAAATTTCCACAGGAAGAAAAGTAACTTCATGTGTTTAATTCTCATCTTTCTTTGCCTTCAGTTGCGAATGAAATACCTTTTACTCCACTCTTGCACATACGGGAACAAGTGACAAATATTTGCATCAATAAATTGCTTGCATACCGTAAATACTGCACTACAGCAACCAAATCTGGGCAGTTTATTCTCCCTGAAGCACTAACGTTGTTGCCTCTATACACTCTTGGTAAATTCCAATCTACATATTAATTTATCTGATCCACACTGTTCAGTAACTGTGCTTTTGCCTAAAGTTGAATCTCTTTGAACTTTTAGATATTTTACCATTCAAAATGCTTGTATGTGAGCGGTAGATTTTTGAGCTGTCAAAATATGCTTTGGACTCGACAGATTCAGTTGGATTAGCTCAAGGCTGGGGATTCACAAATCTGTTTTCTTCATTTGCTATTTCTTTTCAGGACTAACTAAAAGTATTGGACTGCAAACTGATGGGAGAGTAGATGATCGGTCTTTCTGGATCACTTATGTGTCCCACGTTTCTATTCCTTCAGCAGTTAGCCTAGTACTCCCTCGGATGGTTGCTGTTCATAACCTTGATCTCCATAAACCGGTCTGCCATTTTTTGCATTCTTTTATTATTTTTATTATTAGCATTCGGTTTTTGGAGGGTTCCTTTTTGCAAAAATATCCTTGACATCCTAACTTTTTTCTTGTTTTCTTGTTGACAGGAAGAGATAGGATCATATATTCCTCCAATACTTCCTCTTTCAAGTGAATATGTGAGTGAGGAGGGCATTTATCTTCTTGAAAATGGTATTGATGGCTTAATATACATTGGGAGCTTGGTGGATTCAAATATATTGCAACAACTATTCGGTTTTTCTTCAGTTGAAGAAACACCTACCCAGGTAATTATGTTTTAATGATCTAAATATGTCATGATATTATCAAAATTGGGGGGGGGGGGAGAAAAAAAAAAGTTGCCATATAACATTGGGAGTTTGAAAATTTGTCCTTCTCAAGCTTATTTCAGTTCCCATTATGTCTGTATAAGGATTTACATAGTTTGAGTTGGTTTAACATATCAGATAGAGAGACAGTATCTCAAAATTCTGAATTCTCAACCCTCGGTCAAGGTTCACAATATCCCAAATTTCCACTAATATTGTTACCGGCGGGATACCATTTTAAGTTTACTTAACATGATAATAACTGGATTTATTTGTTTTTCTAAATATGTACAACTGAATCAAATCAAAGTTTCATATGTATAATTTGCACCAAATCAAATTTCGTGTATCATATTGCACACTGGAAAATAATTCAGGTGTAATTTTGAGATTCATGCCATTTGTTTCTACCATAAAATTGCATATTGTATAACACTCCTAAGTTCTAACGATTTTAAAGATTGTCATGTGATCTCTGTTTGGCATCTTTATTTGGGAAGTGTACAGTTTGTGTTTTAGATGGTCAATGATATCAGATTCTTGAACTCCTGAAAATTCAGCACTTATTAACTGTAAATGGAAAATTTAACCATTGTTGCCAAAGGCTTGTTCTGAGTGTGAATGTCGGATATGAGTGTATATATATAGGGAAAATATATGATGTACTGGCGGTGGAAACATTTTATTTTCACAAGTGTCTAAATTTCAGGGGTTAGGGATCCAGTTTAGGGGTTTAGAATTTAGAGTATGTGGTTAGAATTTAGGGTTTAGAGGTTAGGATAATATGATAGAGATTTAAGGATCTAAATTCTAACCCTAAACTCTCTCATAAAACTAAACCCCTGTTTGAAAATGAATCCCTAACCCTTAAAATTTGGGTCCTTGTGGAAACATAATGTTTTCACCGCCATTGCATGGTATAATTACCCATATATATGTATGTATGTATTTGAAGGATCATCTCTCCATACTCTGTTTGAAAATGCGTCTCACATGGGTACTTAACTAAGAGTCATAGCAATATAACTAGGTTGTCGTTAACGTGGCTTATCAGGAATCAGGATTGTAAAGTAAGAGGTGTTTTAGTAACCAAAATTTTCTTTTCTCAGTTTGTATTGCAGCAATATGATAATCCATTATCCAAGAATCTAAATCATGTGGTATATGATATTAGGCGCCAACGTTGCTCCTACCTCCGGTATGATTTGAGTTGTTTTTGGTAGCTTTTCTTATTTAACAAATTATCCACCGTCCGTGGAAGTTTTATCTTAATTTCTTTTGTAGAGTTAAAAAGTTTCACCGCCAGTTTATTAAAGATGAACTTTTCTTACTTGTTTCGTGTTTCCCTTGCTTGTGCAGAAAAGGAGCTGCATCAGGTATGTAAAAATTTAGAGGTTCAAGAGCCCAACCCGAGCTTCATCGAGTTTTACTTTTAAAACTCAAACTCAAAGGATTCCTATGAAATATGTATAGAATAGTTTCAAGTGAGAATCAAGCTATAACTTCGTTTTGTTGAATGCATTTTTCCCAGGAGCATTGTTCTTCTCGTATTTGGTTGAAGATGGGAATCCGAAAGGCGGTCAATCTTATTCGGAGTTTTTAGTACATCTCCATCGGAGCATTCAAGCAAAAATGTCATAGGAACATACATCCATTTGTGTTAACAACAAATTCAATCAATGCCGCAAAGGCCAAGATGGAACACTCAAACGATGAGATACTTTTTTTCCCCTTTTCTGGAATTAACACTGTTGATATTATTCTGGTTTTTCTTTTACGAGGAAAGAATTAATGCTTTGTGGTAGAATCCAGTGTCAACGTTAATTTTGTTTCTTTTCTTTCATTTCCCCATTCTTTTTTTTTATTTAGATTTTTATCAACTCTGTTTTCTACTTTTACTATTCGTCTTTTTCTAACCGTTATGTTTTTATGTAACAGCCATGTCGAGCTCGGTTAATCCGATTTAATCTTCTAGCTATAAGAAAGATAGATAATCAATTATATATAGTATATTGCATTAATTACGTAGAACATTTTTAAATGTGTGTGTAATTTTTGTAATATATATGTCTCTTAGATTTCGAGCCCTTAAATCCTTAAATTGAATTTACAAACCCTAAAATTAAAAGGTTTATGAAAAAAATTTATTTTTATTGCCATCGCATGAAATATTTCCCCTAAAAGAAAAATATTTTATGCACTGGTGGTTTTACAACTGTCTTAATTGTAGAGTTTATAGATTTAATTTAGGGTTTATGATTAAAGATTTAGGTCTAAGAGCTTAAAATTTAAGGGATGTGGGTAGAATTTATGGTTCATGGTTAAACTTCAAGGTTTAGAGGTTACAACTTAAATTTCTAATATAGTATCCTAAACTCTAATTTATAACCCCTTAGACTTAAACCCTTAAAACTTAATCCTTAAATTAAACCTTAATACCTAAAACTAAGGCATTTGTAAATTTTTTTACCGTTAATGCGTGAAATATTTTTTATATGCATATTATATGTGTATATACATATCTCACAATGCATAGGTTAAGGTGCATTTAATAAGATTTTCTTGTTGTATTTAATAAGAATCTCATTTAAGAAGATTCTTTTGATTATTCAACTCATTTAATAATTTTATTTTTTTCACGTTGAATTATTTTAGAATTTAGAATTTATGGTTTAAAGTTTAAGTTCTAAATTTTTAATGTTTATGGCTTATGGTTTGGGATTTTAGTGTTTAAAATTTAGAGCTCGCAAGTTTACTATTTATATTTTAGTTTTTAGAGGTTAGAGTTATAGAGATTAAATAAATAATATAATTAATCGATAAAAATAAGGCCCTTATTAATTGTTAAAAATATTTTATATAGTTAATGTTATTAAATTCAGCTTTAACATCTTGTGGCATAAGTTAGACAAAACTATATATTAATTAGGGTTAGGAAAGGTAGGAGTGTATATTTGGCAAGAGTAATTCAACTTCCAAGGCAGTTAGTCTCATCTCTCCTTGGATTGAAACCTGGAAGCGATGAGTGGTACCACTTCCAAGGCAATTAGCCCCATCATCTGATTGTAAACATATTGGAGAAACTTCTCGTCAAGTCTTTGCTGAGATTCAAGTACGTCTCCAAACAATGATTTTGGTCCATCACAAATCCTTATTTCACCCACCAACATCTCTCCGACCAAAGCAAAAAGGATCCTCAATTTTTCACATTTTTTTCCACATCTTGTTCTTCCTCCTCTCGTTTTAGCAGGTACTTACCTATGGAGTCCATTGTCGTCAATACAGATTCTACCTCCTCTCGTTCTTACACGTTGATGGTCAGTGTTCTTGAACTACAATACAATGACATGTCGAACTCGTGTGACGGCATCCTTTGCTTTAATGGAGACCGCATCATCTTTGTCTATAACCCTGCCACCAAGGAATATCGACTTTTGCCTCCTGGTAGTGATTCACAATCAACACTTAATTTGATTCCATCACCGGCTTTAGTTAATTTTATATGATGTTGGCAATTTTGCAGGTACACTGTGCCTTTCGTATCGACGTTTGGGGTTTGATCGTGATTTGGTTACAAAAAGATACAAGATTGTGAGATTGTTTAGTCCAATTCAATATACACCAGGAGAAGATGATCAGCATCATGATTCTTGTGTGGTTTTCACCTTGGATGGATCCAAACCCCAATGCTTATTTCAAAACTATTGGTGTTGTGCCTTAAAAAATCGATGCTTCTTCTCGCTCTACGTATGTGAATGGTTCACGGACGAAATCCACCATCTTAACAAATCTGAAGTTATCGCCATGTTTGATTTGCACACTGAGAAGTTCCAACCAATTCCACACCCGAATCATTGTTCGAATAAACAACGAACAAGTATACATGCAGTTGGTGAGTTTGAGAGAATGTTTGTGCTTGGCACAAGTAGAATCAGATTGTCAACTAAGTATATGGATGATGCAGCAGCATCAGAAGATAACTTGGGAGAAGCTTTATTGTATACAGACTTCGGTAATTAATCTTCGAGCTGATATCTTCAACCATGGTCTCAGATTTGCATATGCAGAACACGAAGATGGAACCCTTTTGGTCTGCACCAGATTTAGCGTCTGCTTCTACAAACAGAATGATGTGATCCGTTGTGCTGAACATAGATATGGCGGATATAGCTATCGGCCATGTATGACCACTTCATTCACTGAAAGTTTAGTCCCTGTATATGAATGTACTTTGAGTCAATTCAAATACTTCCCCCCTAAACTCACTCAATCTCCCCATATTGATCGTGTAAAAATAGGCTTGCCGATCAACCTCCGGCGAGAATCTGTTAGGAGATGAGTAGGGGATCACTCATAATAGACATCTACCAAAAGATTTATATATTGTCACACAGGTAACTGCTTATATAACCCAAAATCTCGTATTTATTATGACAATGTGTTATTTTTTGCAAAGCATAGATTTTATTAATGATAAACAAGTCGCTCCACAATATATCTTAATTGATCTTGTAGAGTTAAAAAAGTTTCCCTGCCAGTTTATAGAAGATTAAGTTTTATGTTTAGGTAAAACTTTTATGTTTGGATTAAATGGTTTTAATAGCTAAGATTAATTTTTTTTTAATTCAGAATAATTTATTTATTTTTTCTGTAAAAATCTTCTCATCACCCAATGTTAATCTCAACCATCTATTTTCACCAATCTAATGTTCCAAAAAAATGTATAAAGCTCTTAAATTTTACACTATACCAACATATCCTAATTATTATTAGTTTAAGTTAAATGATTAATTCGTTTAATTGACCTAAAACTAAACTAATTTTGATGGTCAATCGATTAACTAAACTATTCATGTTCAATCAGTTAGTATCTAATTCAATTTTAACCCCTAAACGCAACTTGAATGTCCAATGTTCACTCCTATAGATTGAATGCTCATTTAATAAAATCATAACAAATAGCTATAAATTATTTTCTACATTATAAGAAATAAAGATGCTTTACACTAAATATTTCAAAATAGGCTAAATCTGATGCTATTGAATAAGATATAATAATAACAGCAAACTCGAGTTCCTTGAAAATGCAGGCTTTAAGAATACCTAAAACCTTCAGACTAGTTAAGCATTGACGTCGATAAACATCGGCTTGAGATAAGCACAATCCTCAGCCGCTTTTATTTCCCTTACTTTTTAGCTTACTTCTTCTTTGCTGATTCACCGGCCTTGGTCTGTTGAACAAGAAGATTCAGTCTCATCAGCTGTCATTTATGTTTTCAGAAAACTGAAAGCAGTACGTGTAGGCAGATCATAAAAGAAAAATTAATCTTACCTTCTTTACTCCGCGGATCTTCTTAGCCCTGTTCTTCCGTTCCTTCATTTGCTTCCTCGATTTCTCCACCTTCTTATCTAGTCCGTTCTGAAAATGCAAAATAAATAATTAGTTTCTTGTATCGTATTCATACCCCTCAAGTTGATTCTAAAACTCCAGAGTCTCACAACTAGAATTCCAACTGTGTTACTCGGACTCGGATGGAATTGTGAGATACAAGTCTGTCCAATATTCTAAATGCTTCTATGCATTTCGAGGATAAGAAGGCAACATGAACTACAAGCAAAATCCAGAGAAAATAACAACATAGTAAATTACCCTGATCAGCCTGTACTTGGGTTCATACTTCTTTGCACTCTCGACAGAATCATAAATCAAACCAAATCCGGTAGATTTACCGCCTCCAAAATGAGTCCTGAACTTGAACACAAAGATCGAATTCGGATCCTTGACCTCGTACATTCCAGCAAGCTTCTCCTTCAGCTCGGCCTAACAACCCGACATCAACAAATCAAGAACATATTAACACAAATCCAAATCTACCATCAGGTTGAAACAAGACAACTTCAATAGAAACATCGAGATTTACCTTGGAAACATTGGGCCTCCCAGGATGCAAAACATCAATGACCTAGAAAAAAAAGAATCAAGTTAATTAACAAAAAAAAATTCAATCGAAATACTTGAAAGTTCTTGGGGGAAAATCAATCATAGCTAAGTCGGACATTCATACTCATGGCTAAATAATCGTATTTGATTTTCAGTTTCTCAAAAAAAAAAAAAACAACCTTGAGGCTTCAATTTCACAAGGGAAAAAGTCTAATATTAAAAACAAAACCCTAAATTAAGCATCTTACAAGCAAACTAGTAAAAAACCCAACAATTATTTCTCTTATGTTCTTCAAATTTATTTCTTTAATGGAAATCTAAAATTGACACACGTCTGATTACCGAGAAATTTAATGGAAAATGAGTAGGAAAAAAAAGCAAATGGAACTTACAAATTGTTTCCTCGAAAGGAGCCTGTTGGTCATGAACTTCCTTGTCCTAATAGTCACTGCCTTGTCCGTCATCGCCAAAAACCTTCCTTTTCCTTTCCTTTTTTTTTTTGGTTTCGGAAGCAGCAGCTCGGTAATTTTGGGGATTAGGGTTATATTTTGGGATGAACTGGGTGTTTTAAGGCTTTTTATTTGGGCTGAGATTTTGGTAATTTTTATTTTTATTTTTATTTTTATTTTTATTTTTATTTTTATTTTTATTTTTATTTTTATTTTTATTTTTATACTTTAAAGTGTTACTCCATATAAAGCTCGTCACCCTGCTGTACGGATAAACGCAGCGTTTATGCTTCTTGTGTTCAAATTGAGCTTATATAAAATATATTTATTTTATTAATTTCAATTAAGTAATTTTTTATTAAATAATGAGGTATTACATCATGTTAATGTTATGAGTCTAATTCATACAATATGAAATAATATGAACATCATTAGTCAATAAATCAATTAGGGAATCTCATTTCAGTTAAGTAATTAATTAAGTAAATTAATGCTTTCAAAAATACTTTAATTAATTTTTTTTATAATTCCAGTGTAATTATATGGTAATATCTAATTCTATGTCATAATCTTATAAATTTAAAAATGCATACACCATACAAGCACACTGCTTGAACATGAGTCTCTTACGAATAAGAACGTTTTTTTATCGGGACTACTCAATATGTTCGTCCGATTAATTGAACAATTTCGATTAGGCCTACGCTGCACACACTGCCCTCAACTTCACTTGCTACAAATTGAATATTTGTTTAATAAAATCATAATAAATAACTAAATTATTTTCTATATTATTGGAAAATAAGAATGCATTATACTAATATTTCAAAAAAGGATAATCAGATATTATTAATACTAAACTCGAGTTTCTTGAAACTGCAGGTTTCAAAAACACCACCTAAAAACCTCCTGACTAGTAAACTAATGCATTGTTGTCGATGAACATCGGCTCTAAGATAAAGCACAATCCTTACTTTTTAGCTTTCTTTGCTAATTCAGCCGCCTTGATCTATTTAACAAGCAAATTGATAAGAAAGATTCAGTATATGTAGTCGTAAGTGAAGTCGTTTCAAGTAGACTATCGTAAAGAAACAAATAATTTTACTTTTTCCACTCCGCGAATTTTTTTGGCCCTGTTTTTTCGTTCCTTCATTTGCTTTCTCGATTTTTTCACTTTCTTATCGAGTCCGTCCTGAAAATGCAAAATAAATGTGGAGTATGTGTTCAACATTACCATGTTTAATTTTTAAAATTCTTCTATGCATTTTGAGGATATGAAGGGATAGATATGGATCGGATAACAGATAGTTCAAGAAAAATGAAGAATTCGAATAATTTAAGATTTCGAACATACTTCGAATTGATCCCGCCACATAAATCAGAGACAAATAAACAACAAACGAATTCCAGAGAAAATGTATGAAAACAACATTATAAATTTACCCTGATCAGCCTGTATTTGGGTTCGTACTTCTTTGCACCCTCGACGGAATCATAAATCAAACCAAATCCGGTGGATTTACCGCCTCCGAAATGAGTCCTGAACTTGAACACAAAGATCGAATTCGGATCCTTGACCTCGTACATTCTAGCAAGCTTCTCCTTCAGCTCCGCCTAACAACCCGACGTCAACAGATCAAGAACATATCAACGCCGATCAAACTTTACCCGCCGAATTCAATGAGAAACAATTAAGATTTACCTTGGAAACATTGGGCCTCCCGGGATGCAAAACATCAATGATCTACCAAAAAAACAAACGAATATTTGGAAAGGGAAACACACAAATTGTTTACTAAAATGAGTGAAAAAGAAAATGGAAGAGAACATACAAATTGTTCCCTGGAAAGGAGCCTGTTGGTCATGAACTTCCTAGTCCTGATAGTCACTGCCTTATCCGCCATTGCAAATCAAAAATCTTCCGAAGCAGCTGCTCATTAAAACAGAGTGTTTGGCACCTAACTGCTTAATAGCGTATACTTGGGGATCAGATTCAGGGTCCTATTTTCGGGTTATTTGGTTGTTTTATCGCTTTTTATTCGGGATGAATATTTCGTAACATACTTTTTTATAATCCTATATAATATAATATTAAAAGAATTAATCTAGGAGAAAAAAAAATTAAAACACAATTGGTGCAAATTAAAGTTTATACGAGCTTGTCAAATTTAGATGTTAGAGGTTTAGTTTAAGATTTAGAATTGTAATGGTTTAGAATTCAAAATTTAGTGTTAGAATTAGGATTTACAGTTTAAAAGTTAAGATGTTAGAGTTTTAGATTTTAAAAGAATGTGTAAATTCTTTTACACGGATCGCGTATCAAAATATAACTCTTCTTTTAAACACTAAAAATTACGCGGCATGCTTAAAGTTCAAGTTAAATTTCTAGTTTTTAAGAGTATATATAGGATAATCAAATTAAAATTTCAAAAGTTTAAAATTAATTTTTAAAATTATATAGAAAGAGAAAAAGTTTGATACACAGTCCGTGTAAATTAAAGTTTACACGTGCTTTTTAAAATTAGGGGTTAGAGATTTAGTTTAGGGTTTAAAGTTTGGGGGTTTAGGTTGTAGGATATAGAATTTAAGGTTTAGGGTTAGAATTTAGAGTTTAAAGGTTAGAGTTTAGGGTTTAGAATTAGGGTGTTAGGGTTAGGGTTTTAGATTTTAAATTTTATAAAAGGGTTGTGTAAAAATATTTTACACAGGTTGTGTGTCAAAATAAAATCCATATAGAAATTTGTTTAAAAAATTATATAGAAAACCTTTATTTTTAGGTGATTTTTCTAGGGTTTTGTTATAGGCTGTGTATAAGAACTACTAAATTCCTAGTATTAATTATTATTTTAATTTTTAATAAAATCTATTAGAATAAAATTAATTACATTCTTAAAATATTAAACATCATTGATTCAGAGTGTCATGATCGCGTTGCTGCTGTTGGCCGTCCTTGTTGCATTACGTTAACCGCCTATATGTTTCGGTAACCTCGGAAGGACATGCAGTTCATGATCTTGAATGCTGGCGTTTCCTTTCTGTTCTCAGCTTCTTTTCTCTACTTTTCAGTGTTTTTGTTGTTCTTTGTTTTGTTTTGTCTCTTTTGGTTGTTGTTTGTGTTTTTGGTCTTGTCCGGCCGTCGTTCTTTTTCAGCTTGTTGGTCGTTCTTTTCTTCTAATCATTTTGTGCTTTTGTTTTTTCATTTTTTATTGTCAATAACTCTTGTTCAAAAATTTACTAATAAATAAAATAAAAAATGATTTTTTTCAATAGTTAAATTGTTTTTGTGTTGTGTAACGAATGAATAATGTCACAAACTAAAAATTTAATCAACTAATTTTTAAACTTGTCTTGGAAAAATAAAGATACTGATGAAAAATTCTGAAACATTAGAATCAAGTTTTGGAATTTTACAGATTAATCTAGAACACTTTAGAATGTTTTAGAATACCATAAAAGACGCTAGAAGTTCTAAAAGGCTCTAGAAGATTCTAGAAGCATTCTAGAAGGATATGAAACATGATAGAAGATTTGAAAATGTTGAAGACTCTAGAACATTCTAGAATGTCTTGGAATATGATGGATAATTATAGAATATTCTAAAAGGTTATGAAAAATCTTTTAAGACTAGTCTATTTTAGGATTGTCTAGAAAGTTCTAAAAATTATAAAATATTTGTGGGTTTGCATAGATTTATCTGGAAGCTTAATATTAACCGTAAGATTAGATTGATTTCTATTGTCCATTGAAGAGGTTAAAAGCTATAAATATGTGGCCTTGGCTATTTGGCAAGGAAACTCAAAAAAGATAAGAATCATAACATCTTGTAAAATAATATTCTTAAAGCCAATAAAATATTATTTTCAAGTATTTCAATACTCCATCCGTCTCACTATTTTGTCACATGTTGATTTTTCACCGAATTTTAAGAAGAAAAAACTTATATAAGATGTGTGATGTAAAATAATTTGAATGACAAGTTTACCCTAAAAAAGTTAACTTTTATTTTTTGTTGAAAAATTTTAAAAAATAATTGTGTTTTATAAAAGTTGTTGCGTTTTCAAGGTGACATTTTAACTAATACAATTTTAAAACACAAAATGTGACACAAATAGTGAGACAAATGGAATATTTTTTTAATATAAACATTCTCCTAATGTTTATCGTATTCCCGGATGATTGCTTTAAGCTTTACCTTTTTTCTTTTAATGTTGTCTTTAATTGAGTTGACTCTCGCCAAAGTTGCGTTCGCAGCTACATAACTTTTTTGACCCTACAGTAAACCGCTTCCACTTTTTGTATATAAGCCAACATATAGCCATCTACCTTTTCCTTTCTTGACCTTTTCACAAGCTATTTTCAGAGTGAGGGGACATGACGACAGAGTACCCTTTAGATGTTGTTTTAACTTTTTCGCCATAAATTTCTCGTCAACGATGAGATTAAGTAAAATGGGAATTTAAATTTTGGTGTGTTGCAATGGTGGTGTTTGAGTCCGTAGAAAATTAGAGAATGCCATGAGAAGAGTTGTAAAAAGCATGAAAGAAATGTCACGAACCGATGATGGAAAACTTATTATACTAGCACCACAACTATACTGGAAGGGGGTGTGGCAGCTTTTTAACAGACAAGGAGTAGTGTTGGAGTCAAATTAGAGACAAATTAATAGATTGTATAAGTTTTAAAAAATACAATAATTATTATACTAGACCACATTATTATTCTCCTTTGTTATTAAATCCATAATTAAGTGAATTGACGTGTAGTTTACTCTTACTATAAGAAAAACTTAAAAAAATGACGACGTATCAAAAATTTATTATAGTTTCGTCTTTTTATATTAGGGTTTTGCGAACTACTAAATTTTTATTATTAATTGTTATTTTAATTTTTAATAAAATTTATTAGAATGTAATTAATTACATTCCTGATTTAGATTATTTAATGTAATTAATAATCATGTAGAATGATTTTAGTATTTAGGGTTTATGATTTATAATTTTAGGGTTTTAGTGTTGTTGTATTTTTATCGGTTTTAGGGTTTAGAGTTTCTAGGTTTTAGGGTTGGGGTTGGAGTTATGGTTTATAGTTTAAGGTTTAAGGGTTTAATTCTATTAAACACCATAAATTAATGATATTTAATTTTTTAGGTATGTAACTAATTACATTTTAATAGATTCTATTAAAAAATAAAATAATCATTAATAATATGAATCTAGTAATTTTTATACACAATGCTTACGCCTGTGTATAGCAAAACTCATTTTTCTAGTGTTATTTTTTTATAAAATTCAGATTAAATTTCAAATATTTAAGATTATGAGTAGGGTAATCAAATTAAATACATTTTAAAAAATCGATTTAAATTTCAAATTTATATAAAAAGCTAATTCAAATATGTATCCTCTGACTTCTTATCTATATTCCAAAGAATAGACACAGTTTTTCTTTTACGTATTTTATTTAGAAAATCAAAGGTAGTTTTTTTACTTGCGTTTCAAAACCATTCATGCGTAAGGCTGCTCAAACGGTTGACTCGTACGGTCGTCAAACTGAACTATCTAAAATTAAATTAATTAATTTTCTCTTTAATTGTTAATCACCATCGAATAAAGTTCGGTTAATTCAGTCGATTTTTTAAATTAATTGGTTTTAAATATGTTTTAAGTTAAAAATTAGTTGGATCTTAAAATCTTAACGAGTCTAGAGTTAAAAATAAGTTAATTTCTTGACATCTTAACATCAATACATAACATATATGACTAAATAATATATTACGGTCATGTTTGGTAAATAACTTTTTGAGCTAAAATTAAAAGTTTGACTAGTTAAGATCGCTAATTTGGATGTTTGGTAAATAGAGGATTGTAATAGTGAATTGAGGCGAACTTCTCATTTTGAAAAAAAAATCTTTTTAGAAGCTTTTTGAATTAGAGGTTTGACTAAAAGACATGTGAAGATTATTTTGGCCATGTTTGGTAAATAGCGATTTGAACTAAAATTAGAGGTTTGAGCTAATATTAGAAGTTTGACCGGTCAAATTCGCTAATTTGGATGTTTGGTGAATAGCGGATTGGGGTGAAACCTCTAATTTTGAAAAAGCTGCTAATAGGAGCTTTTTGAAATTAGCAGTTTGACATAATAGTTATAAATACCCTTTTGCCCTCAACAATTATCAAAAATCTCCAAATAACCTAAATCTAACCTTTTCTATTTTAAGTTTTTACTCTCGTATCTTTATATTGTGAAATTTGTAAAGTAATACTTTTTATTTTTTATTTTATTCTCACACATTTATAATTTTATTTAAATTTAATAATTAATTAAATTGTATTAAAAATAATTATATAAATAATAAAGTAATATATAAATCCTTCAAATATGCTTATTATTGTTATATTTAAAAAATATTTTTATAATCTAATTAATATTAATAGATACAAAATATTTTTTTGAACGTAATAGATATAAAATATTAACTAATAAAATGTTCAAACAAACATCGAATATAATCATATTCTTATATGTCATTTTGTTTGTTTAAATAATCAAACAACTATCAGCTAATTTTACCAAACATTTTTATATAATAAAATAATATAATCCGCTAGTCAAATCAACTAATGCAATCAACTATCAGCTATCCGCTAATTGCCAAGCATGGCTTTTGTCTTTGATGGTTATTAAAAAAATCTCTAAATAACATAAATTTGATTAACTAATAAAATTTTAAAAAATAATTTCATAAATAATAAATTAATGTATAAATTAATAAATACATATAAATTTAATAATTAAATATAATTTAATAGATAAAAATTAATATATATATTCAAATTTAATCATTATTAAAATTATTTCACAAAAAAAAATTAATATAAACATCCTCGTTAATGCTCAACAATTATATTAAAAAATAATTTTCATAATCTAATTAATATTAATAGATACAAAATGTTAATAAATTATAAATTATTAAAACAAGTATTATATATAACCATATTCTTATTAGTCATTTTGCTTTTTCAAATAATCAAACAACAATCAGCTATCAGTTAATTTTATCAAACACTTTTATACAATCAGCTATCTGCTATTAGCTAATGTAATAAGTTATTTGCTATCCACTAATTGCTAATCAGGGCCTACATTTTTTTGATATTTTCAGTTAATTTAGTTAATTGATTGATTTCAAATTAACTACTATAATCATTAACTAATTGAATATCTAATTAATTCAAATAAATTTTAATTCACTCGATTATTTCAATTTTAACAGAACAATGAACACACCTAATTAAGCACCCATATTATTATAAAGTATAAAAATAATATAATGTAAACTAATATGAATATAAAATACATTAAATTTGATAAAAATTAATGGAAAAAACTTTGATATACAGGCTGTGTAAACTTTAGTTTACACGTGCTTTTTAGTTTTAGGGGTTAGAGTTTTAGTTTAGGGTTTAAGGTTTAGGGGTTTAGGTTGTAGGGTGTAGAATTCAAGGTTAGTGTTTAGAATTTAGGGTTTAGGGTTTAGAGTGTGGAGTTTAGTTTTTTAGGGTTAAGGTTAGGAATTTAAGATTTGAGTTTTTAGTGTAAATACACAAACTTGTGTAAAATTAATTTTACACAGACTGTGCATACAAGGTTCTAAAACAATCATGTTAATTTGAGGGAAATATGTTTTCGTTTAATCGACTTCCCAGCTGATCAAATAGTGATGGTAAATATTTTATATTCATCTTCAACCTTGTAGGCACAGTCTGAACCATTTGTAAAGCTGCATTTTTTTTATGGTGATTTTTTTCTTTTCCATCTTATATTTGATTGATATCTCAATATCTTCTCCTGGAAATTATCTTATCATGAATAAACAACATTTATTGTGTTTCAGAAAGTACACCATTTAACTTCGGATTTCAAGTGATACTTGGTTTTTTGAAATAGTTATGTGGATTCACAGATTAATTCTTGCAGTGCACGGCGAAAATTATTGAGATTATGTTCATGTGAAATAGGGTGTAAAAATAATTTTCTTATAACTTCCTTCGATTCCATGAATGTTCAAACATGTTGAACAGAGGCATATTCTGGTAACCACCACCACCTTTTCTCCACCATTGGAGGTGGTTTGAGTATATTACTATACAAATCAATCAAACAAGACTTAATTCATCAGTAACACTTGAAGTTTCCATCTGTTCTTGAGATCCGACTGCTGTGAGTTTCTTCCGCAGGGCTGTTAAGTCTTCACCAGCATCACATATATAGGCTGATGCTTGTCTGCCAGACAAAGTTGCTCCTTCCATACTATCTATATAATCCTGTAAACAGTAATAGAATGACATATTTATAACATTGAAGACCAGTGGTAGTACTACTTCTTTTGACGGCATCCCGTGTGGGACGAGTCCACAGTGTGGGCCCTCAACAGAAGTTTAAAGATCCGCTTGACAAAAATGTAACATGAAAAATTAATGAAATAAATGATTTTTATTGGTTGAGACAAAGTAGACAAGACTATCATTGGATAAAAGGACTATTCGCAGGGATGAGAAACAACACAGGACATTTAGGCTTCCAATCTCATGGTCTAATCGTCCACCAAAGTGCTTCAGCAACAAGAATGCAAAGCTGCCATGCACAAACTATAGATAAAAATGTAAAGTATAGGATGAGAGTACCAGCTTCAAAAACCAATATTGAAGTGTTCATGATAATAAACATCAAATAAAAGCAAAATCAATGTCCATAAACAGTCAGACTACCCCCCCCACCACAAAAAAAAAACTAGAGCATTTAAATTTAACATACATTAGACTTATCCAAATCTGGAGAACAGTCCCGAATGTATGTTACACATTTATGTAGATCCGTGGTGTCTTGATCATGAGATTTATCAATAATCTTTGTTCCCTGCACCAAAGAAGCAAGTGAAAATGTCTGAGCAACCGAATATAAACTATAGAGATGTCAAATGTAAGAATGTGAATTATCTAATGTTGATGAAAATACATTATTTATTGAGTTGAAATTACTTAGAGAACGTTTACCTAAGGAAAAAATGAGAGCAATGCCATTTATTAAGATTTTTAAAACGTTTTAAGTGCAAATGTGAGATTTTTTAAATGTTTATAAGTGAACATTGTTGTTCAATAAAATAATTAAACAATTTTTTTTTGTATTAAGGTACTTTTTTTAAAAAAAAGTTATTTCTTACTAACTATAAATTAAGGACCTCATTTTAATATTGCACAGGGCTCTTTAAATCTTTAGACCGCCCATGTTCGTATCGAATCCATATCCATATCTCCTTTGATTGCATCCGGTTTGTATCTGATATGAAGCAAAGCACCCATGTTGTCACATCATTTATAATTAACAGCGACGAAAGCCTTTTCCTAGAATAAGCTAGCATCAAATATAAGGTCCATTTTAGCTTTGCTGTTGGCATACTTTCTTAGGTCGAAAACAGATCTTTTTTTTTTAATCTGAACACTTGGTCACCATTTTCAGCCAGCATTGGATAACCACAACCCCGTCTAAGATGGCAAATTAGAAAGGTAGAAATTACCTGCTTTGTGTACGAGCCGGCAAGAAAGAAGTTCATTACGGGTGTCTTTTGATCAGGTCGGAATGGATCTTTACCAGGCCCTTCACAGTATAGAGATTGCCCGATTTTCACAACAGACGACCAAATAACTTCAAAATCTTGGGATGATGGGAATAGAGCCAAAAAGCTGCCAATAAAACAGAAGTGATGATGACCATGAGTTGAAATTCAATATCCTTCAAGGTAAACGAAAAATGGTACGTCTAGATCACATGAAGTTTGCCGGTAGAAGTCTTGAAGTTAACAGCAGCGAGATCGTCCTGGTTATCTTCTGCCATTAAAACCAGACAAGATCTACCGACAAGCCAAACTAGTGTTAGTCCCCAGCAACGCTCACTAGTTTATGAAACACTATAGATGCTAGCTAAGTTGCTTCTACTAGTTATTTTTCTTGAAATATCCATGTATGACATTCCAACGTACATATATTGCAACATGGATACAAGGATATGATCCTCCCAATATATAGGGATGAGATCCACTTACATGGTATAGAACTCATTTACTTTTACACTAATCCAATGACGTCACAAAGTAAAGACATAGTTTGAATTTAGCTATCTTCCGGACAAAAATGAAGGGGAGAAAGAAAAACTATCACATCTGGTGTACCATAACTTCATGCTACTAAGATGTTTAAATAGGGTCAAATAGAGAACATACCACCAATTTCACCCCCTTTGTTTACAAATGTGCGAGTATGATCCTTCACGAGCAGGTTTTTATCGGCACCCACCTAGGATCAGGAAGACATAAACGAAAACTATCAGATAACATATCTTGAGCCTACATTAAAAGGCTGATGTCTTCTCGATAGCATGTTCAATCAGAAATCCATTTCCTTGCTAAGTAGAACATGTTTTCCGATTAGTATAATGGGATGAAGCGATAAAATGTCAAATGACCATGAGAAAGTTGTATCACTATTATAGACCTATCTGCTTCACCTTTTTCATCAAACGGAATAGATTGTTGTAGCAACCGAAGAAAACATGCAGCCCCATCTCAATGTGGTTTCCTCTTCTATCAACAAAAGAACCAACTTTGCCTCCTATGAAACGCCTCGACTCATATATATCAACCTGAAGAGACCAAAAGCCATCAAATTATAGCCACTATATTGAAGTTTGCAGAAACCGGTTTCCTGAAACCAAAAAATGTGAAATGCAGTTCTCCTTTGTGACACTTATCATATTAAAATGCCAATCTGGCTAAGGTATTGTACAAACCGGTTCCAATAATAGCCACCTTCGGCTTTGGTCCCTATAATGCTCCGGTTCAGGCGGAAACAACCGCTTTGCAGCTGCAAAGTAAAAAAATCCGATTATCTTGTAAAGTATTTGTATATTTGATACTTGATAATGTTTACAATTGGCCTATGTATAGGCTTACAAATGAATATACAAGAATAAGGGGAATATTAAATACAAATAAAATATTTAAATGCAAGAAACCGGTTTCCTGAAACCAAAAATGTGAAATGCAGTTCTCCTTTGTGACACTTATCATATTAAAATGCCAATCTGGCTAAGGTATTGTACAAACCGGTTCCAATAATAGCCACCTTCGGCTTTGGTCCCTATAATGCTCCGGTTCAGGCGGAAACAACCGCTTTGCAGCTGCAAAGTAAAAAAAATCCGATTATCTTGTAAAGTATTTGTATATTTGATACTTGATAATGTTTACAATTGACCTATATATAGGCTTACAAATGAATATACAAGAATAAGGGGAATATTAAATACAAATAAAATATTTAAATGCAAGATAAGATTGGGATAGAGATAGGATAAGATAGGATTTGAATGAGATTTGACTAAGGGTTATCTCATGAATTTGAATGAGATAAAAGTTATCTCATCTTATCTTTATCCTTAATACACCCCCGCAAGATAGAGGATCCATCGGAGACTCCAATCTTGGACCGAAAATGGATAAAGAGATTACGACCAAGCAGTTTGGTGAGCGTGTCCGCAATCGAGCTTTGGAGGGAATGTGTTGAACAAGTAGGGAACCCGCAGCAACTAAGTCACGAATAAAGAAGCAATCAAGGGCAAGATGCTTCATACGAGAAACAAAAACTAGATTTTTGCAAACATATATGGCACTAAGATTGTCGCAGAAGAGAGATGGTGGTTTTGGTAATGCCATGGAAATTTCTTGAAGAAGATGTTGGACCCAAAGCACTTCTGCAGTTGCATTTGCCACGACGCGATATTCAGCTTCTCTAGAGGAACGACCAACAATTTTCTGACAAGCTGACTTCCGAGAAATAAGATTAGATCCAAGATAAATAGCATATCCAGTAGTAGATCGATCGTCCGTAGAGGATCCTCCCCAGTCCACATCGGAAAAGGCAGTGAGATGAAGGGAAGACGTTGAACGAAAAAGAATGCCATGACATAATGTTCCTTTGAGATAATGCAGGATGCGCTTAGCTGTTGTCCAATGTGCAAGTGAAGAATCGTGCATGTATTGCAACAGACGATTCACAGTAAAAGAAATATTCGGACGAGTAAGTGTGAGATGCTGAAGGAGACCAAGTAATCGATGATACCCAGAAATATCAAGTGTCATGGATGGCTCTGGCGGAGGTAGCTTGTTGGAAGATGACATATGTGTGGGAATTGCCTTGGCATTTTCCATCTGAAACTTAGTCAAGATGTCAGAGATATATTGCACCTAAGATAAAAATAACCCAGTATGAGTAGAAATAGCCTCAATGCCAAGAAAATAGTTGAGCAATCTCATATCCTTCAAAGGAAACTTCGTAGATAATATGTTGGTGAAATAAGCAATAAAATCAGCGTTATTACCAGTAAGCACAATATCGTCCATGTAGACTAGAAAGTATAAAATAACTCCCTTTGCATTAAAGATGAAGAGAGAGACGTCGACCTTTGATTTCGTAAAACCAAAGTGAATGAAAAATTAAGAGAGTTCAACATACCATGCCCTTGGGGCTTGCTTGAGTCCATACAAGGCTTTACGCAACCAACAAATATGAGATGAGTGAGCAGAATCAACATACCCCGGAGGTTTTTCTAGATAGACTTCCTCATATAAGGTGCCATTTAAGAAGGCATTATTAATGTCAAGTTGTTTGATGAGCCATTCATGATGGAAGGCAAGAGTGAAAATAATACGCACCGTAACAGGTTTCATCACAGGACTAAAAGTCTCAAAGTAGTCACGAACAACTTCTAGAGAATACTTTTTTGCTACCAGTCGAGCCTTGTATCGATCAACATAACCATTAGCACGCCGTTTCACACAGAATACCCATTTACACCCTACGACATATTATGTAGACCGTAGAATAAGATCCCATGTTTGGTTATGTAACAAAGTATTAAATTCATCATACATGGCTTGTCTTCATAGTGGGACTTTGAGAGCTTGAGTAACAGTCTATGGCTCTATTGTGGAAGGCAAAGGATGACATGTAGTAGTATTAACAAATGAAGGACCAAAGTAGCTCAGATTTGACTGGCGAATCCGCTGTTGCGGAGGATCATGTTATGGCAAGTCAAGGGCGACAACTTGCTGTTGCAAGTCAAGGGTGACATCTTGTTGTGGCAGATCAGCCAAGGGAATTGGTGTGGCAATGGAATCATCAGGTTGTCGTGGCATATTAGACAATGAAGCATTAGATTGCCATGGTATAAGAGGCAATGAAGCATCAGATTATCGCGACATAGTAGGTAATGAAGCATTAGGTTATCGTGGCATAGTAGGTAATGAAGCATCCGGTTGTCGTGGCATATGGAGAACACATCGCGTAGCAAAATAGAAGATTTAAAGAACAAACCGAACATGGTGAGTGATATAGATTTTGTCAGTGGTCGACTCTGGGCATTTATAAGTAGACTGCATCACAAAGTATCCAAAGAAAACACATTCAGCGGATCGTAGCTCAAGTTTATGTGTCGTGTATGGTCTCAGCCAAGGAAAACATAAGCATCCAAATGGTTGAAGCTTGTCATAGTTCGGTGCTTGTTGATGAAGGAGAAGGTAAGACGATACATTACCCAGTATCGGTGTTGGCATCCAATTAATAAGATAAGCAACTGCCTAAAAAGCATGAGGTCAATACTCTATTGGGATGGATGCAAAGTGAAGTAGAGAGAGTCTAATCTCTACTATGTGACTTTGTCTCCGTTCAGCAGTCTCATTGTGTTTTGGAGTATGAGGCGATGAAGTAAAGTGGAAAATACCGCCCAAATTCAAAATGGGCAAGAGCTTAACAAACTCACCTCCATTATCAGAGAACAAAGACACAGTGGTCTGATGAAAAAAGCTTTCAACAAGCCTTTTAAACTGAGGAAATATTGCCGCAACATCAAATTTATTCTTCATCGAATATAGCCAGATATACTTGGTAAAATGATCAACAAACACTACATAGTATGAATATCCATCATAAGACACATGTTTAGTGCTCCAAACATCAGAGTAAAGCAATTCAAAAGGACAAGAGCTTGACATAGTATTTTGACCAAATGATAGTTTATGACTCTTATTAATAAGATATGAAGTACAATAATAGCTTGTCAAACTAGTTGGGTCATAAGATATATACAAGTGCGTAATATAGAGGCTAAGACTTTATCGGATGGATGACCAAACTTGTGATGCAGCTGATGCACAGACACAAGCAATTGACTGAGTTGAGTTGGGGATAAAAAGATCGCGGAGCATAGTAGACACCACCAATTTTATTTCCTTGAAGAATGGGACTTCCCGTGGGTCGGTCCTTAACAAGAAAAAAAGAGTCAAAGAATTCAACAGACACATGATTAGTTTGACATAATTTAGAAACTGACACCAAATTTGTATTTAACTGAGGAACACATAAGACATCTGTGAGAGAAAGGGGCTTGGTAGCCGTGAGAACAGTGCATCGGCTAATATGAGATATAGGTAGAGAGTTACCATTACCTAGATGAACTGTATCAGAACCATCATAAGGGGAGATATCTTGAAGAGACGTAATGGTTATTATGGTGTGATGTGAAGTGTTACATGTATTGAGTGCTTCGCAATTGGTACAAGTATACACGTCGCAAGTTATAGTATAGAATAGATATCGTCTCCACAGGGATTTGTGCTACTTTAGAAATCTAACTTCTCACACTGAAAGTAAAAACACAAATTGGTGATTGTAGGAGTTCTAATTAACAAGAAAAATGAAAGAGCAATTAAATAAAAGAAAGAAAGTAATTGAATAATAGAGAGTAGGCCGAGTTATCGTGAGTCGTGGAGTGATAATTGAATGAACTGTCGTGGTAATTGAGTGCTAGAGTAGCTCAATCGTTTCGTCAGTTGGATCTAGTCAGATTGCCTGGGCAATTCTACGTTTTCATGGGTAATTGGGAATGGAGCGATTGTCTGGGAAATTGGGCGACAACCTTCAAAGTTCGGCAAAGCGTTCTTCAATGGTTTCTCTTTACCTCTAACTTGAAACATTGTTAATTGTGCATACCTTGATAATACATCCCTGCGTGAACCAATAGTGGACAACAACCGATCTTGTGCTCCTTTTAGTCGTTGAAATTTACAACTTATCCCTAAGTCGAATTAGTCGTCACCATCGATTGATTGAATAAAGACCATGCCCATTCGTTTCTTGAATATAACTCTCCCGATATTAGATAAATGGATGAATTCACGAGATCCTCTCCCAATTCACTCGCAATCAAAATTAAGAAACAAGAATGAACAAACTTTGAATTAAAATTGCAAACTCAAATGCCTAAACAAATACAATCGTTCTCACAACCACAAAAACACAATAACCCAAGCCAAATAGAATTAGTTCATGGTCGGGTGCAAAAAGAATACAAAATAAAATCTCCCTAGCATGAATCTAATTGAAAAAAATATGAGGGAGAATAAGAATTTGAACAGCCCCTTATTTTTTCTCTCTTTCAACCGAACCTCTTGAATTGGCAGCTTGATCTTCTTTATATAGGAGATAGCTAGGTCAAAGTCTTTCTTGAGGAGAAAGTTAAGTTGGAATTAAATAGCATAAAAGAAATAAATATCTTTTATTATTATTTTTTTATTCCTTCAAAAACTCCTCATAAAACTCTTAGAATTTAATCTCCTTTTAATCTCTTCTTGGAACTCTAACTCTTCTAGGATTTATCCTTGCTTTTCGTAATTATCTTGAATTAAATGGATTTATCCTATCTTCAAAATCGACAACTCCTCTTCTTATCCTTAATTTCCTCGACAATTTCCTACTTGCTTGGGCAATTAGATCCTGCACACACAAAACCACACATCTGCTGTACCTTTTTCCACAAAAATCAACTAAATTATGAAATCAAGCATGACGGTGAAGGAAATCATGAAAACATGCATGAATGCCTAATAATGCAACTAAAATGAGCCTAAGGCTAACAATAATATGAGTAAAAATGATTATAAAAATAGTACTTTTGAACACTTAACACACCCTCAAACTCAAACTATTGCTTGTCCTCAAGCAATGCAAACTGACAATTACCTGCCAAGACTTTAATCATCGAAGACATGCTTCAAACTTGAATTCAAACCTCAGAACTGTGGCACAAAGTATGATCAACTTTTAAATTTTCGGATAGTGCAAAAATTACCCGGAACAAACTAATAATGCTCGTGACAATGTGTGTGAGTAGTTGTGTACAAGTTGATTTTCAAAATTCTATGTGAACAATAGGCTTTTATCAATTTAACTACCTGGGTATTTATTCATCTTTTTACTAGAGCCAATTTCGGGCACCTATAGTAAAGTAAACAATTTCTTATTTCAATTTTTGTCAACTAGAGCCAATTTCGGACACCTCTAGTGATATCTTAATGTGCAACTACTAGAGCCGGTTTCGGGTATCTCTAGCAAGAAATTAGCTTTTAATTTTCAATTTAAATTAACCCAAATTTTAAGCAACCTAAGTTCACTAAGTTTCTTTCAATCAACAAGCCACAACCATGTTCATAATATTTAGCATCATAGTAAAATTCTAAGTTCTTTTCATGCAATCCTAAAATTTAAAGGTCATTTCAATTAAGTGCAGTGGCAAAAAGTCATCATTGGATATTCAACAAGTCCAAGTAATTAAATCCAATCAAAGGCATGTCAAGTAACATATGCAACTTATATGCGATTACTAAAGATGAATGCAACTAAACATAAAACTAACTAGAAACAAACACCCCCCAAACCCGAGAGAAGCATTATCCCCAATGCATGTAAAAAAATTAAAATAAAATGTAAATGAGTTAGTCGAAAATGTCGTCACCTTGAATGATGAGTTTCTTTCAGGCCGTTTGCTTGATTCTTTTTACGTAGCGTGGTGGTTGGATGCTGGTGGTGCAGCTTGAACCTTTGCAATCTCCTTGTTTGCTTCACCCTCATCATCGGTCTCTTAAATGATCAAAGCTTTTCACTTTGGCTTTGGCGGTGTGACCGGTTGTGATGCTACGGGTTTGAAGATGGACTCGTCTGAATCGGTGAATCCATGTAGGGATTCGGTGTGAATTGGTTCTGCCATAGGTGCTTTACCTTTGTCTTGTGCGGCAGTTGCCTCGACATCTTTAGTTTCCTAGGCAACTGGTTCGGTAGAAAATACCAGAAAGGGCACGGTGTTGTCGGGGTACTTCTCGAGGATCGCTCTTGTGATAGCTACATTATGGTCCCTCATGTATCGCATGAATTACAATTGTTGGGCCTTCATTCGCTCCAATTGGTGTGTCAAAGGGCGGAGCACCTCTTCAATTTGATCCATGTTCACCGAAGTAGGGTCAGTTGCCTAGGCATCCGAACTTGCCGAGGCAATGTTGGTTGCCCAGGCAATTTTTGGTGTTGGGGTTTTATTTGGCACTCTTTTTTTAGCCGGTTCTTCACCCATAATCTTCAAGTATTGAGCTCGGTTCCACCCAATTTTAGAGGGTACCGTCTCGTCCGTCAGATCACTTGGCACCTTTTCTTTCTCTCATAGTTGGGATATTAAGCTCGGAAAGAAAAGATAACCTACATCCTTTTGACTACAAGCAAATATCTCATCACAAATATTTTGTCCAACATTAATAATTCGCTTTTTCAAAATAGAATGAATTAACAAAAGACGAGAATATGAAAATGTGGTATTGTGTATATGGGGCATTAAAAAGGTTTTAACAAATTTATTCCACAATTTTGCCTCAGGTTTTAACATGAGGCGATTTATCGTCCTTTTTAGAGCTCCTCTATTCCATTCAGCACCTTCGAGCGTGAGGTCCTTGAAGACTTTCTTGACTTCTTCGGCCGTGATGTTGTCCACAAAGGCTTTGGGTTCATCTTTCGCAATGTATATTCCGTAAAAAAGTGTTGATAGTGTCGGCGTCAATAAGGATAGCCCTGCCATGAACATAAACATATGGATTGTTTGGATTAGGAGAATACGCATAAAATTCTCTTACCCATGATACATTGCCAGGCTTTAGTTGATGGCAAAGGATTTGCCATTTGTTTTGCTCGATGACTTTGAAGATGAACGCATCAAGGCCAAAGTTCTTTTGGGCGATGGTGTAGGCAAAACCTTGCTCCTCTTATACCTTTCGGTTTGCAAACTTGATGCGATATATTTCTTCAATGGTTGTTGCTGCAAATGGGCAGAATGATGGTTCTTCGGATGAACTTGGGTGAGCCATGGTTTTGAGTTTGGTGGCCATAAGTTCTTGTGGGTTGTAGTTGGATGCAAAAATAAAGAAAAGAGAGAAAACTTTTGAGAGTTCAAAGATGAGTAAAGAATAGAATAAAGAGTAGATGGGGTAAAAGGGTTTAATGGTGAAGTAATATTTGGTAGGGGTGATAGTGATTTTCGGCTAACGGGATAAAAGAAGGAAAAGTAGGAAAAAATGATGGGATAAAAAGATGATGAGGGGATTGGTGAGGTTGGCAGGAAGGGGGATTGGTGGGAGTTTAAGGGGTGGTCGACTAGGGTTTAATGGGATGATAATTAGGGTAAAATAAAATTAGCTAGGATTTTATAAGTCTTCAAAATCAGCCCATTATTTCCTCATAAGGTTAAACTTCAATCTTCAATCTAATTCTTCCTTATCTTGAACTATTTTCCTAAAATTCAAACACAAATAAAAAGATAAATATTAAATAAAGATAAAATTAAATAACTAAAGATAAAGAGAAATAAACTAAACTAAAAATTCTAAAAGATAATGATCCTAAAAAATATGGAAAGATAAAGATAAAAAGAATGAAAATTAAATAAAAACAAACTTTGATCCTAAAAATCGAAAATAAAAATAAATCCAAAAATAAAATAAGTCCAAATTAAAAATAAAATTGAAAATAAATAAGAATACTAAAGGATAGCATAGTTATGCATCTCCTAAAGTAACTACTTCCTTGTCGCGCTCAACATGGGTGCCGGCATAGTGCTTTAATCTTTGTCTATTAACTTTGAATTCATGTCCGTCAATGGTGGACTTGATTATCACAACACCATGGGAGAAAGGTTTGACGACCTTAAATGGCCTAGACCATCTCTATTTTAGTTTTTCCAAAAAGAGTTTTAACCGAGAATTGAAGAGAATAACTAATTGCCTGGGCAATAGCTTCTTGCCGTGCCATTGCTTCATTTTCTCCTTGTAAATTCTCGCGTAGTCATAAGCTAAGGCATGAAATTCTTCAATTTTGTTAAGGTCCAGTAATCGCTTTTGTCCAGCACTCTCCCAATCCATGTTCACAGTCTTGATAGCCTAATATGCCTTGTGTTCTATTTGCATCGGTAAATGGCAAGTCTTGCCGTAAACAAGTCTAAAGGAAGACATGCCTAAGGGTGTCTTGAATGCAGTACGATAAGCCCAAAATCATCGTCAATTATCATAGACCAATCCTTCGAGAGGGATTGACAACTTTTTCAAGAATGCTCTTTAATTTCTGGTTGGAAATTTTGGCTTGCCCGTTTGTCTATGGGTGATATACCGTGGCAATTTTGTGTGTCACTCTAAAGCGTTGTAACATCTTGGGAATAAGTTTGTCGTCAAAATGTTTGCCTTCATCGCCGATGATTGCCCTGGGTATTCCAAACCGTGTAAATATATTTTTCTGCAAGAATCTCTGAACGGTTTTGGAATCGTTTTTGGGAACTACAACTGCCTTCACCCATTTGGACACATAGTCGACGACAAGTAATATATAGAGATTTCTGAACGAGGATGGGAAAGGTCCCATAAAATTGATCCCCCACATGTCAAATAGCTCGACTTCAAGGATATTCTACAGTGGCATCTCATGTCGCCTAGAAATATTCCTCGTTCGTTGACAATGATCACTCCTTTTGTAGAATTCTTGAGCATCTTTGTAAAGAGTGGGCCAATACAAATCAGATTGTAGGACTTTGGCCGCGGTGTGAGTTCCTCCAAAATGGCCTTTATAGGGTGAGGAATGACATTGTCGAAGCACATTGTCCTGCTCCTCAAGAACACATCATCTTATCACCTAATCTCCACATTGTTTAAACAAAAGAGGCTCGTCCCAATAATAATGCTTAGCATCATGTCGGAATCGCTTCTTTCCTTGGTGAGTAAGGTCATAGGGCAAAATACCATTAACCAAGAAATTAACCAAATCAGCATACAAGGAGTTGTCGTGGAAACTAATAACTGCTCATCCGAGAATATGTCATGGATCTCCAAGAAGTCTGAATCTTCATCGCCTTTTTCCAACCTTGATAAGTGATCCGCAACTTGGTTCTCTGTTCCTTTCTTGTCCTTAATTTTAATGTCAAACTCTTGTAAAAGTAAAATCCAACGAATTAAACGAGGTTTGGCATCTTTCTTAGCAAATAGGTACTTAATTGCTGAATGATTAGTATGAACAATTACCTTAGCACCAATCAAGTAGGAACGAAACTTATCAAATGCGAAAACTACTACAAGTAATTCTTTCTCCGTCGTGGTGTAATTTGATTACGCACCATTTAGAGTTTTACTAGTGTAGTAAATCACATGGAAAATCTTACCTGTGCGCTGCCTTAAAATGGCTCATACTGCGAAATCGCTTGCATCACACATGAGTTCGAAAGGTAGGACCAATCAGGTGGAACATCGATAGGCGCAGAGGCAAATTGCTTCTTCAATGCTTCGAATGCTTGGACGCAAAAATCATCAAAATTAAAAGTTTTTTCATGTTCAAGCAAGTTACACAAAGGTTTAGAGATTTTGGAAAAATTATAAATAAACCTCTTGTAAAAACCTGCATGTCCGAGGAAGCTTCGGATTCCTTTGAATGAGGTTGGTGGCAGCAATCTCTCAATCACATCCACTTTGGCTCTATCCACTTCGATTTCTTTGGACGAGATTTTATGTCCGAGCACAATGCCTTCATCCACCATAAAATGACACTTCTCCCAATTTAGCACTAGGTCGGATTCCTCACATCGTGCTAACACCTTCTCCAAATTGCCAAGGCAATTTTTGAAGTTGTCTCTAAATACCAAAAAGTCATCCATGAAGATTTCAAGGAAGTCTCCAACCATGTCGGAGAAAATTGCCATCATGCATCTTTAGAAGGTGGTCGGAGCATTGCATAATCCAAATGGCATCCTTCGAAATGCATATGTACCATATGGGCATGTAAAAGTGGTCTTTTCCCAATCATCTGGTGCTATGGCTATCTGGTTTTAACTTGAGTAACCATCAAGAAAACAATAAAAGGATTTACCTATAAGACAGTCAAGTATTTGGTCAATAAAGGGTAAAGGAAAGTGATCTTTCCTAGTAGCTTTATTCAACTTACAGTAATCCATACAAACCCTTCAATCGGTCACAGTCCTAGTTGAAATGAGTTCGCTGTTTTCGTTACTTACCACAGTTATACCTCATTTTTTTGGTACACATTGTACCAGACTTACCCATATATTGTCGGAGATAGGATATATGATACTGACGTCAAACCACTTGATGATTTCTTTCATCACAACCTCCTTCATGGCGGGTTAAGTCTCCTTTGTGCTTCAATTGACGGTTTATGATCATCCTCTAATAGGATTTTGTGCATACACATCGCCAGACTAATTCCCTTCAAGTCGTCAATTGTCTATCCTATTACCTTTTTGTGCAACGCCAACATGTCAATCAACCTTTTCTCCTGTTCAGGCTGCAACTTAGAAGAAATAATTACGGGCAATGTGTTTTCGGTGCCTAAATAAGTATATTTTAATTGCCCTGGTAATGGTTTCAATTCTAAAGCAAGAGGTTGCTCAATTAGATGATGAAAGATCGGTAGTAGTGTTAACAACCGGTGAATCAGATGGTGACTGTTGATAAAAGTTGTTGTTGTGAAGGAACCGAACAAGCTTACGGTAATCTTGAACAACATGCCCTGGAAAATTATAAAACTTGCACACAACATCTTGTCGTCTAAAATGACTAGATTGGGGAGCAGGACTACGACCACCACCAGAAAACAAATGGCCTAGAGCGGCCACCCTTTCCTCGAGAACGGTTGGTGGAATAACCATGATTTGAATTAGCTCGCTGCGCAGGATATGCCGTGGCAAGAGGTGTAGCTTGGTCAGATTCTTTTAAGAGTCTCTCATGACCAGTTAAGATCTCAGACAACTCAAGCATGGATGTCGATGTGTTATGTACACGAAGGGCAACAACAATTGGACGATAATCATCACCCAATTGATTGACAATAGAAATCAAGAGCAGAGGCAATATCCTGCATGTCTTTCATATAGTCGAAGATAGACCTGGAACCACGCGGATTACGAGCCAACTTGGACTTGAGAGCAAGGATGCGACTGGGAGATGCTCGAACATAACTTGCAACTAGAGTATCCCATGAAATTTTGGCGGTGATAGCGGATGAAATAAGTGGTTGAACTTGATCATCACAACTGTCAATAAGAGCACTGATAAGAATTTGGTCCTGACGATACCATCGTAGATATTCAGGATTAGCAATTGTTGTTGCGGCATCGGTAAATTTAGATGGAGAAGGCCGTGAACCATCAATATAACTAAGTAGCCCAAAACCAATGAGAGTAGCCTCCACTTGGCAACGCCAAACAGGAAAGTTGGCAAATGTAAGTTTGATTGGGAAGTGGGTCAGTGCACTAAAATGCACAAGATCATTGGAAGTAGAAGACGGAGCCATGAAAGGAAATCCGATTTAAAGAAGAGCGGAAAAAAGGGGAGAAAATAAGTAGAGAAATTTTACTGGACTCTGATTACCATGTAAAGTATTTGTATATTTGATAATTGATAACGTTTACAATTGACCTATATATATGCTTACAAATGAATATACAAGGATAAGGGAAATATTAAATACAAATTAAATATTTAAATACAAGAAAAGATTGGAATAGAGATAGAATAAAATAGGATTTGGATGAGATTTGACTAAGGATTATCTCATGGATTTGAATAAGATAAAAGTTATTTCATCTTATATTTATCCTTAATATCACGTGGGTTTAATATCACATGGGTTTGTATTCAAAGTCCCTTCTTCAAAAGATAGGGACAAGTTCTTCCTTTTTGCCTTCTCATCTTTTCTCCCTAACAATAAGCTTACTAACCATTTGCCTGCCTTTCCCATGTCTGGTCGCACCAGAAAGAAGATTGAAGCTCTTATAACTTATACAGATAACTTAGTTTACTGGTATTTTTAATTCCCTTTCTAATCTATGTATGTTGGTTTGTTTTTTCTGGCTACTTAATATATTTATTTATTTTTAGCAATAATTTTATACCACCCAAGGCCTGCAATGGAAAAACTTATCCTGGTTAAGCCATTTGCCACTCCCTTTAAGATTTCTTACAAAATTTCATTTTCATTTGAAGGCGCTTTCTTAGCTTCTAAAATTTTGTTTCTTTAAAGTAATGTTCCCTCAAATAGACTAATTTTGGCACCATTTGATGTAAATTGTAGCTTTGAGTGAAGTATTTTCTAACATTTTTTTTAATTTTCCCTTATAATTAGAGATGTTGTATCTCCATATCCATTTTAAAACTGAAAGTAGTATTCCGGTTTCAGTAACATAGTTTGGGCATCAAGATCATCCGTATTGGTATATTAGTTGTAAGTATAAACAAAAATCGATAGGTAGAAAATAAAATATCCATTTCAAAAAAAAAATAATGAAACTACAACCTAGAACTAACAATTAGCATTTGTTTTAACCGAAAATGCCTAACAGCTAAGGTTCTCTCAACATGAATCATTGCCTAAAATCCGATTAGTCTGGTCCAAACTCAAAAAATTTGAAACATGCTTATGGCTACAGATATATTACAGATGGCAGTGGTTCGCAGGTATTAATCCTCCGGCTTGTCAGTATTCTCCTTAAAGCTCTTAGTCAACCAGATGGCAGTTTCTCTAGGGGAGACCTTACCTGGTCCGAACGGCTTTAGTAACACACCAAGCTCATCATACCTCTCGTGCAGCAGCAGCCTTGCACTAAATTCAAGCAACCCCTCCAATGCCTCGGCACGTTGCTGAAACGATGAGGGGTCAAATCTTTGCCTCTGTGTGTCTGATGAGGTGTGGCTTGATGCCCCGGCAGTTGCATTCTGATCGGAGGAATCGGTTGCATTCTCTCCTTTGGCTTTAAACACGCTGCGTTGAATTCCTTGCCATGCATCAGTGGAACGGGGCTTGATGGAAGCTTGATCACATGTTTGAACCATACATTTGTCTTTTGTGATTGAACAGTCGACAAATTTGGGTGACCCGGAGGAGCCCTGTGCGGATATAGATGAAGTTTTGTGGATGGGGAAGAAAGCATCTTCATACGAGGCTAATGGGAATTCAGCTATCTTATCAATTCGAGGAGCATTGACCGAAACATCTGGTGATTGTATGAGGTGAAGAATACCAGCTTTAGACATAGATGTTGATTCTCGGACTTTACTTCTTGGTAGCGGCAAGGATGTTCTTCGAGTTGTGGGGCCAGGCTTTTTAATCGGAGTGCGTGCACCAGGAAACTGCTGACACAAGGCAATAAACAGTAAAAACAGCAGCTTTTCAACTTAAAAAGGAAAAAAAAAAGTTATTATTAGCAACCTCTAGGAATGTGTTGCAAACAAATCAGAAAAGAAAAGGCGGGGAAGGAGAGGAAATTTCACCGAATCACGATTTTTTGAGGGCTCTGTCTTTCTCTTGGCAGTTGCAGAAGCCTTTGCCAAAGAACTTCTCGGATTCTTGGTGATACTAGAAAGTTTTGAAGTAACTGGCTTGCAAATGACTGTTCCTTCATGGGTGCTGTCAATAGACAAATATTCTAATCTTCTATCTAAGTAACCCGGTACACCATGATGTATGCCTTTGGTAGAGCAAACGGAATCTTTCTCAGCTCCAGAAATGCTTGGATTTAAAGTCCTATCGCTGAACGACCTACGCCTCTCCCTGTAACCAGAGAAGCGGACATCTACTGCATCCGAAAATCTAGTTTTCGTTAAATTGGTTTCAGGCCAATTCACAGGCAATGTGTTCCTTCTCGGATTATTGATTTTATGTTGAACTTTGAGAATGTATGGCTGAAGGTGTGGATGTTTGAGCAGCTCCTCAGCCTGTCACAAAGGATATAACCCCACATGATCTGAATTCTGAAAGCTCATAAATTGTAGAAACGTGCACATGCGGATGAATGAATGCTAGGGAAAACCAGGCACGAAGAGCAGTATCCCACTAAATATGACTGCAATTTTGCTCTATCCAAATCTAAGAACATTTATGTATGAACTTGCATAAACCATTAGTTCGGGATTTACTACCTAAAAATAAACCAGAGAGTTAATACGTACACTTGGCCTTAGTTCGGGATTTTTGCGCAGCATGCTTTTAACAAGACCTCGACTGAAAAGAAATCAAGCAATAAATAGACCAATAAATTAATCATTTTAAAGTCAGCATACAAAAAATGATATTCACTAGGTAGAAGCCAATCATGGAAGGAAAACGAAGCTTACAAAGCACTGGAATATTTTGTTGGAAGCGGAGCAACTATTGATTTATTAATCTTGTTTATCAGTGCCATCATATCCTGCTCGACAGAATTAAGATTATTATAAGAGGAAAATGAAACATGAAACATGAAACAAGAAAACGCATCTAACGTCAAAGCATTAGTTATACATACAAGGTACCCTCATGAAAGGGATGTGACACAATTTCATATTCACTGATGGAAGTGAGAAGGACACGCTGCCAAATATCTGTAGCTACGAATCAAATATAATTTTTTGCCATATTGAAATACCACAAGAAAAAAAAATATGAAAGATGACTATTTCAGCTGGTCAAAGTGCTATAAATGAAAAGCACTATCTAGCTCATTCATGAGGACCAAACAGATAAATTGACTCCAAGTTACTACTTAAGATCTGGTCAAATTATAGCTTGAAAAACAACAAATGATATGCAAGCCGCAAAAACAGACTGCATAATAAGGAGCCCCCCTTAACACTTGGAATTGATATGGGACGCTATTGCTAATTGGGAAACCTTTCAACTCGCCATTTAAAACATGTATACATGAAAACTTGCTAAGACTGTGTTCAGTAATCGAAACTGTATATTTTAGGAATCCGTACCTAAGAAGTCCTAAGCACAGACCAAGCTGAAAAGATGTAATATGGTTACAAAGTAAGAAAGATAAGGTAGAAAAACTCACAAATGCTTTAAACGCAGGCTTGAGAGAAGTCATTTCATATATGCAGCACCCTGGAGAATACATTTTTCAAGTCATATAAACACATGTAGAGATAAAAATCTTGAAATTCTATTAAGACTGACAAAGACAAGCGCCCTTTGCATGCGAGCATGTTTACCTAATGACCAGATATCTGACTTAGAACCATAAGGTATGTCAGCCAGAAGCTCGGGACACATATAGCTCGGAGTTCCAACAACCTGAATAATAATAATAATTGATTAATAAATCAAGTGATGCGTCGAAATCTCAAAGGATAGTTCATTCATATATTACTTACAGAGGATGTGAGATCATTGGAAGTCAAAATTTTGGCAAGTCCAAAATCACCTGCATAAGAGTTTCTCTCATCTTCGTGAGCAGAAATTCTAACTCTTTAAAAGGAACAAAGTGGAAAACAGTAAAATCACTCACCGATACGTATGTCTTGATCTTTTGTCAAGAAGATGTTCGAACACTGAAAAACACAATGAAATAACATATTATCAGTAGAAAGCAACTTGGTGCATTTCGGAAGATTAGAATACATTCTTGAAGCGAACATCATGTCCTAACCTTGACATCACGATGAAGAATATGATTCATGTGCAAATAGTCGAGAGCCATCAGGAGTTGAACAAGCCACTTGCACAGTTTCTGAACATGTTTTGGTGAAATAAATTTCAGACTTATGATTGTTAAAGAATAAAAGTTTTTTAAGAGATCAAAATAATAATAACTTCAACATAAGATGAAAGGGAAATGACTGGCAAATGAGTTGAAGAATTAAAATGAAAAGAATGGGAAAAAAAATAAAACCTCTTCCGAGAAGAGCTTGCCATTTACTTTCTTTATGGCTTCAGCCCTGGTTTATAAGGAAAATCTTATTATGATTTGATCATGACTTACAGAAACATATCTAGATATCAGCAAGAAAAAAAACTTACATGTCTCCTCCTTGACAATAACCTATAATAATGCATACGTAGCAACCCTGAAAACAAAACCATACAAGAACCTGTGTTAGGCCATAGATCACCGAGAAGATTCAGAAACTACTTTTATAACATAAGAGAGTAAAAACAAGTATAAAATGACAAGAATTGAGGACTATCCAGCAGAGCAGATATTAATTGGAAATAGTGGAAATAAGTATACCTTTTCTACCCAGGAATCTTTGTACTCCACAATGAACGGGTTTCAAAATTTAGAAATAAGCTCCTTCTACATGAATCACATGAAATGTTAGTCTATAAGTTGAACTAAAACTAAGTTCATACCATAGAAACAAGCTATAGGCCTGCAACAAGAAACCTTAACAACAAGCTTAGTATATCAAAAGTTCAATAATCAATATTTTCCTGGTTCAGAAACTGCAATAGCTAACATATCCAGGATTCAAATCTCTATTCAACATGTTAATTAAACATAAAGCAATAGAAAATGGAGCATTAGGAATATGAGGAACCAAAACGACCTATAGGGAATTATACGAACCTCCTGATGAGCAGATCTTCGAGACCTATCAGTCTGGCGAGCAAGACGGATTTTTTTGAGCACATACCTTATCATTCCCAAAGAAAAGAGAAAGGATAAATCAATAGACATAAGATGAATCAATCAAGGATGTCTAATTGTTGATCTAATATATTGCACACAGTTCAGGTATACAATAAATACAAATAGAAGGAAGACAGTGTGTGTTATTTGCAATCTTACTTCTTCTTTTCATGCTTATGCCTCACTAGAAGAGCTGAACCGAAAGCTCCCTTCCCGATTTGCTCTAGTACCTCATACTGCTCCATGTGATTGATGTAGCTGACTTCCTTTTTCCAGATTAGCCCAAAAAAGAAGTTACAGAATTAGATATCCATGAATCATTCATAAAAGGTATAGATGCGACATGTCGCTCAGACACATATTTAGACATTGGTACCGGATATGACCCTCCAAGTATCCTCCAAATACATGAAAAAACTTGGAACCCATATCCGACACACCCGAGTCCGAGTAACATAGAAGATGCAAAGGAATATGCTGCACTACCCCTCCAGTTACTTGAAGGGAAATGATAACAACATAGCATAGACGAGACATAGACTATATAGAAATAGATAAATTTGATAGTCAATAAAGAAATAAAAAACAAAGAGTGAATGCATTGAAAGGGGAAAATGTCAGCGTTTAGAATTGAAAACACAGTATTCTGTAAATTATAAAAATAAAGACCGCATTGCATAATTTACCAAAAATGGAACTCAACATTCAACACATCAGAGACAGAAACCAACGCTTAATATTTTATAAAAGCAATTTAAAGTTATCAACTTGAAATCAAAACTTTATTTACTCACCAAAGAAGGCCAAAACTTCAGATGCAATAATAAAAACCAGAAACAGAAACAAAGAAAGAAAGAGATGATGCACATTATAAGTAATCATTCTCTCAGGTTGAAAACACCCAGAAAAAAATGAGTAACAATTACAATGCATCATCAAGAAGCCAACTTTCTTGACCAAGAATCAATAAAGCAAAGAACTTGGAAAAGGGGGGGGGGGAATGCAGAATTTCATGAAGAAAAAATGAGCAAAAACATAAACCCAATAACCAGTAAAAGCGAGATTCAGAAAAAAGGAAAGGAAATCTAAGATTCAGAAGAAATGAAAGAATGCTGAATCTACCTGAGTGCAACAGTAGTAAAGGGTATATAAATTGTTGGTCCAAAGAGATCACAATGAAGAGAACAATGTGGACTTAACCATTTGAACTGGAGTTAAAGAAAAAGACATTGTTTACAGTAGAAAGAAAGAAGAGGAGACCAAGAAGATGAAGAAGTAAAGGAAGCTGCTGATTGTTGCAGCTGTTTCTCCATTGGGTTGGGATTTTTTTTTCAAGGAAGAAAATGACAAAATCTTTGAAGAGGGAGAGATTCAAGAGTTAGATTGGACCACAATATATTACTTCTCCTTAAATAATATAAAATTCTGGAAATTTGTTTTATGGAAGACAAGTTTGTGCTGTTTGATACTTAAAAAAATAGTTAAGAGTAGTTTTGGAGAGATTAAGTTAATATGTTTAAGATTAATTAGTTATTACATTTAATGTTAAAATTTAATAACCATGCTTCTATGCATTGAAAATATTACTATATAAAACTTTAAATTATTGAGTTTAGTGTTATTGGTTGACTGAAAGTTAATTCAGTCCGAAAATAAAAGTTATATTGATGTTATAAATTTATCGAGTGTTATTTTAGTTGAAACAATAATAAAATAATTTTAAATGATAACTAATATTATTATACTCTTTTCGTCTTATAAATTTTGTCTATTTTTTTGTTACGTAATTTTAAGATTTACTATTAGAGTTGTAGTTTAGTTTTTAGAAAATATTATAAAATGTAATTTTAGTTTTGTAATATTAATTAATTTTCTTTTAAATATAATAAAATGATGAGATATTTGATTTTGATATAATTTAAAAAAATATATTTTTAGACTTAAACTAATTTACAAAAATATTTCAAAAGTCCATAAACTTGAAAACATATTTGAAATGTTTTTAAAAGTTTTTGACATGTTTTTAAATAATTTTAAATAATCAAAGTGTCAAAAACTAAGTCTAAATACTGATACGGGGTTGACCTGTACTGATACCCAAAGGACCCCGTATCGATACAGTTTTATACGTACTGATACGATTTTTCATCCTAAGTTTTGCAAAATTTCAATAGTCAAATTCTGTACCAGTACGGTTTCAAACGTACTGATACGAATGGGTTCGTACCGATACGCATGTATTTGTATCGATATTCATTGTATTAAATGTCCAACAGCTATTTCTTCTTTAGGTAGTGTACCGATATCAACACTTGTGCACCGATATGCCCTGCTCTAAAAGTGCATTTAAGGCTAGAATTAAAGTCTCCAACGGCTCTTAATAACCCCGAAACGACTAGTAACGGCCGTGAAGTTGTTAAAAGGTTTAAAAGACCACTCCAAGCATCCATGAAAGAACAAAAAAACATCAAACCAACATTTAATGTATAAAAAAGTGTCTTAGTGCTTTAATTGTCAATTCCTTTGTAGAACATACTTGTGAGCTTAATTGTTATACATGATCAAGTGTTAGGTTTTGGGTGAGCGAGCTTAATTGTGCAAATATTGTACCCTAGAGGGTTTTCTAATTTGCTTAAATCTTTTTTCTTGTAAAAGAGAGTTTGCTCAAAGCTTTAAGTGTGTAAAGGTTTTTTTAGCCTAGAAAAAGAGAGAAAATTCTTAGTGAATTTAAAAAAATTCTTGGTGAGAAGCTAAGGTAGTAGATGTAGAGCTTGATTAGAAGTTCGAACTACTATAAATTATTGTGCAAAATCTTTTAAATTTTATTGCTTCCACCACTATCACTCAAAAACCAATTCACCCTCTCTTAACTACTCGATTGATCGATTGAGCCTCTCAACATAAAATATGTAATAATAATAAAAGATAATACATATTTAAATCTCTAAATTAATTTGTGAAATTCATAAAGCATGGAAGAGGAATTGAGGACCGACAAAGGGGGACAAGGTGGGGCCCAAAACCCGTTCCGCTTGATCTGCAATCGCCAAAGCCTATTACTCGGCGCGTTTTTATCCCCTTTGAATTATCAAAATACCCTTCATTTTTTCAACTAAATTACTAGAAAGGGACTCTGGACTTTTAAGCGTGGGTTTGGCCTGTCGTTTTATATGGCGTGGGCCCTGACGGGTTTGGTTTGTAAATATAGTTCCCCATAAATAATACAACATTAAATTTTATTTATTTAAATTGTTGATGATATTGTAAACAAAAAAATTATTCACGAATTGTCTTTTTCCCCTCAAATATATTGTAAAATTTAAAGGTTGATCTATTAAAATATTAATCTTAAATAAATATATAAAAATAATAGATTTACTTAATTTTATACTAATATAAGTAGATTCTTTGGCCTTATTCGATAAATAGTTTTTTGAGCTAAAATTAAAGGTTTGAAGTACTTTTAGAAGTTTGACCAGTCAAATCCGCTAACTTGAATGTTTGGTAAATAGAGAATGCATTAGCGAATTGAGGTGAAACCTCTCATTTTGAAAAAAGCTCATTTTAAGAGCTTTTTGAGTTATAAATTTGAATAAAATACTTGTAAAGACTATTTCATCCTTGATAATTATAAAAGTTTTTTTAAATAACATAAATTTGATTAACTAATAAAATTAAAAAAATGAATTCATAAATAAGAAATTAATATACAAATTAATAAATACATATAAATTTAATAATTAATAAAATTATATTCAAAATATAATTTTATAGATAAGAAATTAATATATACATCTAAATTTAATTATTATTAAAATTATATTAAAAAATAATTTCACAAATAAAAATTTAATATATACCCACAGTAATAATATTAAAAATATAATTTTTATAATCTAATTAAAGTAATAGGTGCAAAATGTTAATAACTAATAAATTATTCAAACAAGTATAAAATATAATCATGTCCTTATATGTCATTTTACTTGTTCAAATAATCAAACAACTATTGGCTATCAGTTAATTTTACCAAACAATTTTATACAATCAGCTTATGTAACCCGCTATTTAAATCAGCTACTATTATCAGCTAATGTAACATGCTATCAACTATCCGCTAATTGTCAAATATGACCAAAATATATAGTATAATATTTGTGATCATGGTAAATCTATACTGAATCATTTATGTAAATATGATACCCTTTTAATGGAGTTAAATATTATTGATGGCAGCACACATTTTTTATTCACAAAATTTAATATGGCAGGAGATCTGGACAAAGATAGTTGAGAGAATTTGTTTTAACTATTCCAATTTTTTAAAATAATTTTTATGTTTTTATTATACCTAAATAATTCACTGTATAAATAAATAATTATTTATGGTAAGAGTTTGTTTATATATAAATTAAAATTTATTCAAATTTGGAAAGTTGTTTTAATTTAAATTTAAAATAGCGAATTTATTTAAAATATAGTAATAAACGTGTTTTTTGAAAATTTTAAGTTATTTAATTATTTTAATTCAATATTCAAGCAAGTATTTCTGAAAAGGACAGTCAATTATGGTGTAAGAATTTAATAGAAATGCAAGCAATTATGGTAGATAATGTTTTATACATGGTAGGTTTCAAAAATCAATACTTCTTCTAAATTTTAACTCGCATTTTTATTCATCGGTAGTATTTATTTTCGAGATTCGAATATAAATTTTTCTCGGGTAATTATTCTATGCACAAACATTTGTTTTTCACAATCACCTTGGTTTTAGTATTTAAAGATTTCGTTAGGGTCTAGTATTTAAAGGGTTTAGTGGAAGGGGTTTGGAATTTATGGGGTGTGGTTAGAATTTAGGGTTTATAGGTTAAAACCTAAATTCCTAATCACATTACTCTAAAAATTAAACCATAACTTCTAACAATAAACCCTAAATTCTAACCATAAACACGTACACTTAAACCTTAACACTAAGACGCTTGTGAAAACTTTTCGCTTTCACCGCCAGTGCATGTGATATTTTTTTCTTTACGATGTAATATTGTTTATTCATATTATAATATGTATTATATATTTTAGATGGATATAAAAAATAACATATTTAATAAATACACATTTACATATGATTTAGAAGTGGAAGGATTATGCGTAGTATGAAGATTATAATTTATATATTAAAAAAAGGGGCAGCATATTGAAGTAGAAAAAGGAAGTGAAAAGAAATCAAACATATATTAATGGAGATGTATTGCACATGAACTGTTTGATGAAAAACTCAAACTCTTCATAAATTTTTATAATTATCGATATTTAATATATTATTTGATTAATCTAAATTAGATATTGTATAAATTTATTATAAATTAGCTCTTTTAACTATTTTTTATTTATAATGTTAAGATTTAAATTTATGATATTATTTAAAAAAATTAATGTCTTCTTTTATTATACCAACCGATTATGATGGGAAACTGTGATTCTTTTGTATGTCAGAAAGAGTCAATATCTTGTATGCCAGAAAGAGTCAATATCTCAACTACTTTGCTCATGATAATGTGTTCCACTCTTAGGGCAGACCTATACGAAGCAAATAATTATGATCATTTATTTTTCTAAAATAATTTTTATGAAATATATATATATATAGGGTCAAGATCAATTTATATAGTATAAAATTTAATTATTTTTACACTTTTTTGAATCGTTGGATGATAGTAATTAATGGTTAAGATTATTTTCTTATTTTTTTCAAGTGATAATTTTCACATTTTTTATTATTAATCTCATCCATCTATTTTACTTATCCAATGGCCATGAATTAGTGTAAAACTAAATGAATTTTACACCAAGTAACTGGATCACATCCATATATATATATATATATATACGGGAAAGTGACATTTTATTATTATGTTACAAAAACGTCCTATTCCCGTAGAAGATAGAAAATAGGGAAGTTGGTGAATGGGAATATCGCAACACATCCCCGCGTCTTGTAACACTCTCAACCCTGTTTAGAAAAAAACCAGAATCAAAAATGTCACGGCAAAGAAAACCAGGTAGACTAGAACCAAAAATTTAAAACTTTTCGAAGCTGAACAAGACAGGTTAACAAAATTCTTTTTATTATCTTTCGACTCATTAAATAAATGTTAGTACATGAACTACTTGTCTCAAGCTACCTAGTTTGACATGCATGACTACTTGTTTCATAAGACTTCAGTTTGCTCAAAACAACGTACACGCATTTGTATATGTATATATTTTAATTAAACAGGAAAGGACAATTTGCAATCTTGATTAAGTAAACAAGTAGATCATAACATTCTTATTTATTCTTTTCTCCTTCGAACAATATCAACTAACTGTATCTAAATTTATAACCTTTGGTTAGAACAAAAGCTAGAATTCTAAGATTACTATCATGATTTACTATTACTGGATTAAGGAACCTTATTATGATAATGATTCTTATTAACAATCATACAATTATCACCAAACATTCGAATAATATAAATACATGTATACATATTTCATTCAATTCTTGAAACTCTATTACCAAACTCATGAATTAAGCAACGGTCAAATAAGTTCATTTCTTTAGCATTCAAGCAAGACAAACAAGAAATGGATACTTCAAGCCACGAACATATAAATAACAACCATTCGAATATCATGCCCAACATAACTTAATTTACCCGAATACTTTCAAGGACATTTCCGACATGACCTGACTAACAATTAATCAGTCAATTATCCCGTTACATGGCTTATCACACCAACAAACACGAAGCATGATTGACTTCTTAATATCAAGATAATCTATTTCTAAAAACACGAGTCGGGTCACTTATACAATCATATATTACCAATAATGTATTCTTTTAGATTCCAATTACTAAAATCATGAATTCTCTTGATTAAAATTTACTTCACCATTGTTTTCTAACCATCTAATAAACTCATGGCATGGTCATATACACATACTATATCAAATGGTTCATTAAGCACATCAACGAGTCATGATCGCATAAACCTATAAGCTAATTTCGATTATAAAAGGGCCATTTTATAGGTAGTGAATGACCTTAGTCAAGAAGTAATTAACCTATGCCATACCAACATAGCTCAACCCACAAATAACTATGTGATTAATATAATAACAAGGCCTATACGTTCATGATTGTTCGAACATTAAGTTAATATTGCCTATTCAACAAATAACCATTCTAACATCATGCTAGTATCTTGCTCATCAAGCTACCATTCGAATACAAACATCAATTTACTGTGTTTGATAACAAGCAACCACAAAATCTTAACATGCCATATACATAGAGTATTGCTTATTTAACACTTATACATATACTTCATCAAAGGGCATCTCAATGCATTATGCATAATTTAATACATATGTGCCGCCAACTAGGAGTTCCTTAAGGGTAGCATACAAAACACAAAATCTTGGAAAGTGACTTGCAACCTTAGCCCGCGATCGAACACAAAGCTTCTAAATAACCTGCAATGCATGATAATGAATTCATTAGGCTTATATAGCCTAAGTGAGGTAGTATTATCAATTTACAAGGTATAATGTTGATAACACCTAATGAAAATTCAAGGATTTCAAACATAAGTTAGTATTTGGTTTTTATGATCTATTCTTAATATAAGCAAGCTTCGATTATTGGAAGCTTAAAGGGGTTCTTATTCTTACAAATGTTAGCTATCTTCCAAGGTTTTTACTGAGTCTCGTTGAATTTCCTATCGAACTTGTTAAGGCTCTTATCTTATCTTATTGAAGACTTATCAAAGCTGATCAATCTTATCAAAGATCATAATTGAGCTTATCTGAATAGATAACATTACTTATCAATGTTTCTTTTCAAAGCTTAATATCTCAATTCATATCTTTTAGAATGCTTTCCTTGGGACACATTTGGACATGGTTTGCATCGGATCAAGTTACACATAGCTCAAGGCACATAGCAATGGCTAGTATTAGAAACATAACAAAACCTAACTTCTCAACTATCCAACCAAACTGTCGCCAATCTCCTTATCATCTCCCCTGTTATCTCCTACTGTCGCCAATATATCACATATATAATGAGGCGTCCCCCAAGCCGTAGCTCATGGACCGTAGTCCCTGAAATATATACCTCTGCACCATGCCAAATTGTCCAAGGTATTCCATTACTTAGGCAACTTACGTATTTTATACTTTGAACAAAATTAATCTTTATTCCTTCTTTTCTTAATGTCTTATAACATAATTTAAGCTTTTAACTTCTTAGACTTAAGAATTCATGAGTTTACAAGATTTAGACTAAGTATCTTCTTTGGAGTTTTATGGCATTCTTGGTCAGAAGTTAGCTTATCATCATATGCATACATCATAACATAGAAAAGTAAAAATGCATATGAAATGCAACCATAAACAAAAGACTTACAAGGGTGCTATGCCATGAATCTATGTTACCCCTCCCAAGTGCTCTACTTGAGCTTTATGCAAAATGAACACATATAAAACATAGTGACCAAGTAAACAAAGACTAGGATGACACCTTGTCATCCCGAATGCATAACTACACTCACCTCTTATCCCGAAGTTACGGGATACTTGAATCCACATTTACTCATAGCTTCCAACTAATTCTTTTCTTTTACTTTTCCTTATCATGATAGGTACCTCGCACAAATTAATAAGTCATTAGGACTAATTCAATCCTTCATATATACATCAATCAACTCTTAACATGTCTATATACATAAAGTCCAACAGTCTAATACATGTCTTTTCATATTTACTCAAATCTACCAAATTATGTACACAAATCATTTAAACATGGCAGCTTACACTTGTACATATTTAATCACTCGAATCTGTCTAGAATAAGCATGTATACATATCTATTTATTAAAATCAGTCCCCGCATGAATTTATCAAGCAAAGTGACCACTTTAAGTTTTTGAAGCATAACTTACATACTCTGATTATACAAGGACTCAATCGAATTATCACTTACTTTCAAATTTTTCCTTCCTCCTTAGCTTTCCTTAATTATAACTTCTAAATCAATATGCATAACAAAGTAGCAACTATTAGAACCGTTTCAAATTCCATTTGATCATATCATGACATGAAGCATTTATCCTATTTTATTAAAGGTTATTTTGTTTACTACATTTTCCCATATATGATACACCATTAGACTGCTTCTAAATACACTTTCCAGCATTAAAAATTCTGCAATTCATCCCCATCAAATCTGTTTTACAGTTATTTATACTCTGCACTGTTTTTAAACTATAAATTGCATAATTTATTAGACTGCATTGTCATATTATCAAAAATGCACTACCTATTAAGACTGTTCTAGTTTAACTATTAAACTACACACACTGAATTGTATCAACATCATTAAACAAACTGCACTCCTATAGCACACAAATCTGCACATTTTAGTTCAATTCTGCACATATTACATCTTCAAAACTGTATTTTATGAAACAGTGTTTTACATACATTTTTATTAAAAGCTTTGTTCCTTGATCTTTAACAAACTAGATTTCTATATTATTTAAACTGCCTATTTTTCATTTTGAATTGTTCGTGTTATTAACTTACAAAACTGTCCCAAAATTTTAGATTTTTAATAAGTAGCCCGAATGTATCCTTGTTCACTCTTATTTAATCCAAAATCCATAGATTCAAAGATCAACATCCAACCTAACTCTAGACTCCAAATTGTTACCATTTTTGATACATTTCAATTAGCATTAAAAGCTGTCCAAAACAAGGCATGCATTCAAAACATTAGTTTACTTTACATTGCACTATACTAGATGTCATGATCCCAATTCCTATTTAAGCATGTTTTAACAATACACCATTCGAATGATCCCAGCAATCTATCCATGATTTCATAGACATTACACAACAATGAAACATTTCAATCCACATACTTCCAGTTGCATACTTCAATTTATTAAGATCTTAGATCTAATTGTCAATCCAACCTAAATCAACATATCAAACTATCAAACAGCTTAGCATTACCATCGCTTTACTATTTCCTCAAAAACAAGGCAGAATTATTATGCATAATAATCGATTAACCCAAAAAATGCATAGCTCAAATTAAATTCTCCTATCAATTTAAACAAGGTTCATGAAGTTGTAACAAAATTTACCAAATTTAAAATCTCTAACAAGAAGAAAGAAAGAGTGTTTTCACCTTCATTCTCAAGCTACCAAAAATGGCTCAAAGAAATGGACTAAATCAAGCTTCATCTCCAATTCCTAGCAAGCTTTCTCTAACCTCTCTCTCTAGTTTTTGGTTCGGTTTCATATGAGAGGAAGAAGATGATGTTTAATTATCATCCTTCCTAAAACTAACCCTTCACACTTGCCCTCACCATCGTGTGACATGTACACATGCCCTTAATTTTCTTTTAATTTTACATGCAAGCACTTAAATGATCAAGACATTCCGTTTGACCCATCTTAAAATGGTTATCACATTTTTCAAGCTTCAAATTTGGTCCTTAACTTATTTTAATTACTAGTGCTAAAGATGTATTTAATCCAATTATTATATAAGCAAGGTTGTTACATACTTCTAGGTTATATTTCGGGGTATTACACGTCAAATCAATATAGGCCGTAGCCTTAGGACCGTAGTCCACCTATAGCGACTATTTTTGTGAAAAAGTCATTTTTTTGCGAAAATTTGGAGTCGCCACCGATCACTTTAAAAGGGAAGGATTAGCACCCAAAACGCCCAAAAATTGGTACCTAGAGGTTCACATCGTATTTATTAAGAAAAATAAAAATTCGAGTTAATTTAATTTTAATTTTTAAAATGCATGATAATTTAAAAAATTACCTTGATATTCATGGCAGCCAAAGGAGACGACACCCAGAGATCGGGATGCCACTCCTAATAGAATATCGGAACAATAGGGCATACACTAGATGTAATAATTATATGCATGATCAATTAATTCGAAATAAAAACTACAACAACATATTAATGAATCATAAAAAATATTAAGGTATGAACATATATAAACATTATGTATAATAATAATAATAATAAGGGACTAAAAAATAAAGAAACATAATAAAAAACCAAAATCGAAAGCAATTAAAGGACCGAATTGCAAAGCTATTTAAAACAAGAAGGACCAAATACGTAATTATATCATGCGGAGGGGCAGGGCTGCAAATTATTTTAGGGTATAAGGACTCATACTATAATTTTCCCATTTTTATTAATCTATACAGATTAAGTGAAACAAAAGAGGACTAGATTGAGAATTAGAAAAAACTAAGAGGGACCAGATGTGAGATTATACCAAGGCGCAGACCACTAGTGTAAACTAGTTTGGGAAAGAGGGATTTAATGTGTAATTTACCTATTTTTCTAACCTAAGTATATAACCTAAGAATCAAAATAGATTCATTTCTCATCTTTTTTTAGGTTTAGTCGTCCCCTCTCCCACTTTCACTTTGCTTTTTTTTTCAAGCTTTCAAACCCTTAGACACAAACCCCCTTTTTACACTTAGAACTCAAAACCCCTTTAGATCCAGTTTGAATAACGGTGGTTCAGAGTTGTCTATGTTCGACGGTGGTGACTCGAGATCGAACTGAGGTAAGTCATCTTTTTTTTTTCTTTTTTGTGTTTATTTTACATTCGAATGGAGAAAAGAAAAAAAATGAAATTATACCTCTCTTTATTCCATATACTTGAAATTAGATCTAAAAAATCTTGCTTTTCTCTATTTTCTTCTTCTTTTTTTGTGCTCGACCAAAAAAGACCCCCTAACTGATTACAAAATATGGGTTTTATACCCATTTTAATTACATAAAAAATATAAAAGCTCCATATTTATTAATGATTTGGCTCGAATAATGATATTAGGGATAATAATCCCTTCTTTTCTTTACTTTTGCAGATCTAACATGATCTTGGACGGTCGAGCAGGCGGCTTGGGCGGTGGCCGGTCGGCTCGACGGCGGAAACTTCAGTTTAGGATAAAAGTTAGTTTTTTAGGCTAATTAGGGTTAGGGGTATTTTGGTAGTTTATAATATTAGGCATTGGTTTAATTGGGCCTATTGGGTGTAATGGGTTTCAATGTGGATTTTAATTAATTTGTAAATGGTTTTGGTAATAATAATAAAAATAGTTCTTTTTAGATCTGATTTTCAATTTTAGATTGGGTTCAATTTTGGGTTTAAGCCCGGTCAAAAATAGGTTATTACGGTTGCCCCTCTTTGATCATTGTTGTGTAACAGGAATAGAGCAAAGACAAAAGAATAACCATTTTTGTCCGGTCGGGTCTGGGTTCCTTTCTCTGGCCGTCACTTTTTCCTGGGCTTCAGTTAGTCATCCAACCGCTCGTGGAGGCACAATCTTCAAAATTGAGTAATCCATTAGGGAGACAAAGTCTTCAAATTGGAAACTCAAGGTCACAAGTTCTTCCTATATAGAACTATTCACTCTTCTTCTGAATAGAGCCTTGGAGAAGCGAATTCTTCCTGTTATAGAATTCAGCTCTTCTTTGGCAAAGTCTTTGGTTTGAAAGTCCCTCATATATAGAACTTTTCATATTCAATTACCAACACTGCAAGATCTCCCTATATAGAACCTTCTTCTTCATAGATGGATTCTTCAAACTGAAAGTTCTCCCTATATAAAACTTCTCGTCTCAAAATCCTAAGTAGGTGTTTTTACTATATAAAACTCTCTTACTTCAAAATATTCTAAGCTATAGGTTCTTCCTGTATAGAACCTTTCACTCTTTGGATTCTTCAAGCTGCAAGTTCTTCTTATATAGAACTTTTTTGCCTTGGAGTATCCGAGTCATGAGTTCTCCCTGTATAGAACTTCTTACTCTAAAATCTTAGGACTACTAGTTCTTCCTATATAGAACTTTTATCTTGCAGTCATGATTTCTTCCTATATAGAATTGTTTCCGACATCAGCACTCTATTCTCTGGTGTTGCAAGTATCAACAATTTCTATCGTTTTTCGTAGGCTGAAGAACGGAAATATTCGAAATGATGCCCTGATTTCTAATCATCTTGGCGTCATTAATCGAATATCCTAATCAGGTTTGACTCTTGCTTCTTTGTTAAGATCTGCTTCCCCAATTCTGGTCTTCCTCCGACTCTTGAGTACCTGTCAAGAAAAGAGCCAAGATACATGAATAATATGAGTCAGCATGCTCCTAATCTTAGGGATGCCTATCTTGTATGATGTATGGGTAATGATATCTCAATATCGTTATGACGTTTTCACTTTGATAAGTTAATGTTGATTTTCTTGCTATTTCATTCTCCTTCTTTATGTGATAGCGACACCCCATCTCACATACGGGTTCAACCTTTTGACCCTTTCTTCTGAGTTTGGGAGAATTTCTAAAGTGTCCTTTCAGGTTTTCACTTTAGATTTATTTTCCGAACTGCCTCTATTCAAGTTTTCCTCTTCTCCTTTTCCTTTTCCTTTTTCTTTTTTCTTTTATTTTTTTCTTTTTTTTCTTTTCTTTTTCCTTTTTTTTCTTATTTTTCTCATTTTTTCTTTTTTTTTCAAGTTTTCGCCTTGAAATCTTTATGTCTTTGTAGTTGCCATCTTCTTGTTTTTTCTTGGACAAGTTCGTGTTTAGGTGACACGCGTTGCTTCATTTTGGCGTATTCTAAAAACTTAGAGCTTGAGATCCTCTTGTGAGTGTTCTTTGGCATATAGGATCCTTTGTGTCGAGGTCAATTCTTCCCTTGAATCACTTACACTTTGTAGGCTAGAACTAGAACATGGTAATGCTAGGAAATTTTGTGCTTATCATGAATCTATGTTAACTCATTTGCAAGATGTTCGAGAAAATAGTAAAAGAGGATAAAATAGTATTTTATTAGTAAATATGATATAGCTCAAAATGTCATGGCAAACATGAGGCAAAAAATAAAAGGTTATACAAAGTCCTAGGTATTCACTGTATGAATGATGCGTGAGCCCATCGTCAGAGGTAGAATCTTTGCATCAAGCTCTTCTACAAAGAACTAGTATTTTCCAAGAGGTTTCGCCCGTTGGATGCCCCATCTCAAAATTCATTTGAGCCGCCCTTTATGGGTTTTCAACTCAAATCCCTTATTGGTTTCAAGAAACCCTTTCGGGTTTTCATTCTTGAGCCTCTCATTTTTCTTTTTCTTTTTCATTTTTCTTTTTCTTCAGGCGTAATACTTTTTAACCGAGTTTGAGTTTATTGGATTGCTCAGCTCGCCCCTATCCATCTTTGTTAGGATTAACGCACCTCCGAAAAAGGCCTTTTTAACGACACAGGGCCCTTCCTAATTTGGCATCCACTTCCCACGAAAGTCCCTCTGAATTGGGTGGATCTTCTTAAGCACTAGATCCCCCTATCGAAATTCCCTTGGGAGAACTTTCTTATCATGAGCCTGCATAATCCTCTTTTGATACATTTGACCATGAGAGATAGCTCTCAATCTCTTTTCTTCAATGAGATTCAGTTGATCATACCTAGCTTGTATTCATTCGGCTTCATCCGACTTTTCTTTGCTCAAAATTCGAAGGGACGAGATCTCTACTTCAATGGGTAATACTACCTCGGTCCCATAGACCAAAGAATAGGTGTTGCCCCTGTTGGTGTACGCACAAATATTCGATAGGTGAACAAAGCAAATGGTAGCTTCTCATGCCAGTCTTTAAAGGTTTCTATCTTCTTTGCTATGATCTTCTTGATGTTCTTATTTGCTACTTCCACTACCCTATTCATCTTAGGGCGATAGGTGGTGGAATTGTGGTGCATTATTTTAAACTGCCCACACACTTCAGTCATCATTTTATTATTCAAATTGGAAGCATTGTCAGTAATGATCCTTTCTGGCAAGCCATACCGACATATGATCTCCTTCTTTATGAACTTGCAAATTGTTGCCCTGGTGATATTGGCGTATGAGGCTGCTTCTACCCACTTAGTGAAATAATCAATAGCCACCAGGATGAAACGATGTCTATTGGAAGCCTTTGGATGAATTTGTCCAATAACATTCATACCCCACATTACAAAAGGCCATGGTGAGTTCATGGTATGCAAAGGTAGTGGCGGAGAATTAATCTTATCAGCATATATTTGGCATTTGTGACACTTCTTGGCATAGTCAATACAATCTCCTTCCATGCTTGACCAGTAATATCTGTATCTCATGATCTTTCGGGCCATCGAAAAGCCATTGGCGTGTGTCCCGCCAAATCATCATGCACTTCTGTGAGAATATTCTTGGCTTCTTGAGCATCAACGCATCTTAACAGTATATGGTATTCGACTTTTTTGTACAAGACTTCACCATCTGAGACATACCCATCTGCCATTCTTCTAAGAGTCATTTTATCATTCTCACTTGCTTCTTTAGGGTAAGCTTGGAATTTGATATACTACATGATATTATGGTACCACGAGTTGCCATCCATTTCTTCTTCCAGGCTGCAACAGTAAGCAGGCATTTCAAAAGTTTGCATTCGTATTGGCCTCATTTCTGCCCTTTTACTTGCTCTAAACATTGCGGCCAAGGTCTCCAGGACGTTTGCCATTTGGTTGTCTTCTCTTGGAAGGTAGGTAAAACTAACATTCTTGAATCCTTTAATCAGCTCTTGGATTAAATTGTGATATTTAAATAACTTTGGGTCTCTTGTTTCCCATTCTCCACGATGTTGATAAATCACTAGAGACGGATCTTCAAAAGCTTGGAGTATCTTGACCTTCCTTTCGATGGCCCCATGTAATCCCATAACACAAGCCTCATGCTCGGAGATGTTATTTGTACAGAAGAATTCTAATATGCTCGTGAAAGGATAGTAGACATCGTTTGGAGAAATCAGTATTGCACATATTCTATGACCAATGACATTAGATGCCCAATCGAAATACAATTTCCATGACTCATCCTCCAGGGCAATCTCCTTTTCAGTCGTGATACACATTAAGTCTTCGTCAGGAAAATTAAAGTTCCAGGACTGATAATCATCTTAGGCACGACTTGCTAAAAAATTAGTTATAACGCTCCCTTTTACCACTTTCTGGCTTACATAGATAATGTTGAACTTGAATAGCAACATTTGTCAGCATGCCATCTTCCCCGTCAATGTCGGTGCTTCCATCATGAACTTTAACGGGTCTAACTTGGATATAAACAGGTGGTGTGATACAACATATATTGCATGAGCCTTTTAGTGGCCCATACGAAAGCACAACATAGTTTTTGAATTGGTGGATACCGTGTTTCGCAGTCGATGAACTTCTTGCTCAAGTAGCAGATGACTCTTTCTTTGTTTCCAGACTCATCATGTTGCCCCAATACACATCCCATTGAAATCTCATAAACTGTCAGGTATAAGATCAATGGCCTACCCGGTACTGGTGCCACCAGAATTTGGGGATTTGTCAAATACTTTTTGATCTTTTCTAGAGCCTCTTGGCATTCCTTATCCCATACTCCTAGGTTATTCTTTCGAAGTAATCTAAAAATAAGATTACACTTGTCGGTTAATTGAGAAATAAACCGAGATATATAATTTAATTTTCCCAAAATGCCTCGAACTTCTTTTTGTGTCTGATGTGGTGGAAGATTTTGAATAGCTTTCACTTTGTCAGGGTCAATCTTGATTCCCCTTCTACTAACCACAAATCCTAAGAGTTTTTTCGAACATCACTGCAAAGGTGCATTTGCAGGGTTGAGTTTCAACTGAAACTTTCTTAATCTTTGGAATAGCTTTCTCAGGATCTAAATGTGCTCTTCTTCAGTTCGGGATTTGGCAATCATATCATCCACGTACACCTTAATTTCTCTGAGCATCAAATCATGGAAGAGAGTCACCATGGCCCTTTGATAAGTTGCTCTAGCATTTTTAAGCCCAAAGGGCATTACTTTGTAACAGAACGTGCCCCATTCGGTCACAAATATAGTCTTTTCCACGTTTTCTAGGTGCATCTTTATTTGGTTGTACCCCGAAAAGCCATCCATGAAAGAGAACCATGAATGCCCCGCCGTATTGTCAACCAAAGTGTCAATATAGGAAAGGGAAAATTATCTTTTGGGCTTGTTTTATTGAGATCTCTATAATCAACACACAGTGCATCTTCCCGTCTTTCTTTGGTACCGGGACTATGTTCGCGACCCATTCTGGGTACTTTGCGACTTTTAGAAAACCAACATCAAATTGTTTCCTCACTTTTTCCCTAATTTTCAACAGCATATCAGTCCTCATCCTCCTAAGCTTTTGTTGAACTGGCTTACATTCAGACCTTGTTGGTAACTTATGCACCACAGTATTTGTATTCAAACCCATCATATCTTGATAAGTCCAAGTGAATACATCTTTGAATTCTTGAAGTGAAGTTATTAAATCGTGTCTGGTCATTGGAGAGAGGGTGGTGCCAATCTTCACTTATTTTTTGTCTTCATTGCTCCCTAAATTAAGAGTCTCTACCCTCTCCTAGTGAGGTATGATTTGTTTTTCCTCGCTTACCATCAACCTTGCTAACTCATCAGGGCTTCATATTCCATGTCCTCATCTTCTTCATCCATTTCTACCGAACACATAGGTTGTTCAAAATCTATCTCAGGATCAGACTCGGAATTATTCATACAGTCAAATATAAGGACCCTACAAAAAAGGTAGATATGTATTTGGACAAAGAATAAATGTATTTGTATAAAATATAGAGTATATATATAAAAACTGATCTTGGGAATTTTTTTCCATTTGATAAACATAAAAAACATTCTTTTTATTACACATGTAGGTTAACATAGTAGCCCTTTTACAAAAGATCCCTAATGCTCGCGGGTAAAAGCAAAATGGTTGGTTCGGGGCATTACTTTGATTTATTCCTAAAAACTACAGGCAGATCAACACTCCTCCAATTATTGAGTGACTCCCTTGAAAGTAAGGACGGATCCCAATTACAAACTTGTTGACGTTGCTGCCCTCAAATATCATGTTAACAAGCATCCTTTCCAGGGATTCGCTGAATATCTCCTCATTGTTAAGCTTGTCGTTCTCTTGGTTGGTTTCATGTACCTTCTGCTCGGCATTGACAATCCCACCGAACACAAAGTTATCTAGAAGGTGAGGAAAAGTCGTCAGCTTATATGATACGTCTTCTCCCTTAAACCTGGCTTTCATTCTTTCCTCCCTCTTTCTGTATTCCTCTTTTCTTTGCAGCATACTAGGCTTATGACCAAGCCCGTAACGATTGTTCTTGAAAATAACACCTTTTGTACGTAGGCTTCCCTATAAATTCTTTCCAAGACCTTTTCCAGTCTTAGCCCATCGTCTCAATGTCTCTCAAATAGCCATCTTGGTACAATTGGATAACTTGGGCGTGGGATCCTACTTCCTTCTGCAACAAAATTCACATTTACAAATTGTAGAGCTCGAAAAGAACATTTCACAGCGTCTTCATCAGGTGGTATATAAGGGGCATCGGTTGTCACTGAAACAATGATGTCAGGCTTTGCCCCAACACTGACCAATTTCTCTTCGATTACAAACTTCAGCTTTTGATGCAGTAATGAAGGGACAACACTGGCAAAATAGATCCAGGGTCTCCCTAGTAAGCAGTTGTACGTTAGCTTAATGTTCATCGCCACAAAATCAACGACATACTCTTTTGGTCCAATCAGTAAGGGCATCTCAATTTTCCTCACTACCTCCCTTTGAGTTCCATCAAAGGCCCTCACTAAATTATAGCACAGTTTCATGTGAGAGTTGTCCAATGGCAACCTTTGCATAGTAGATATCGGCAATACATTCAGTGCAGAACCATTATCAATAAGCACTCTAGGTAAAACATACCCTTTGCAGTGAGTAGTGATGTTTAGTGCCTTGGTTGACCCCATTCATCTTTCTGGGATTTCATTGTCGCTGAACGTGATATAATTGTCATTGTCCGCAGTGATATGGCCTACAATCCGTTCTAACTTGGCCACAGAAATGTCATCTGAAACAAATGTTTGATTTAACACCTTCATGAGTGCATTATAGTGTTTTTCTAAACTTAAAAGCAACTCGAGTATTGTGATTCTAGCTTGTTCTTTGCGAAGTTGCTCAACAACGTTGTACTCCCTGTGTCTCAAAAACTTCAAGAATTCTTGCGCCTGTGCTTCATTCATCGGTTTGTTTTTTCTTGTGGGTGGCTCCTCACCAAATATTTTTTTAGGCTCGGTATTTACATCCTTATCCATCCGGGTCTCTGCGGCCTTTGAAGTCCCTGGCGAGTAACATCGACCACTTCTAGTAAAATGTCCTACCTCATTTATAACTTTAGCTCTTGACTCATCCATTTCCCTATTTTGTGTGGATTTTTTTACTTGTATTTCTTTTTGTGGTCCCGACATAGAAACATGAGCGGCATAATCCCAAAGAACTTTTTGTGTGTTTTTGAACGAGAAATGGACTAGAGCTGAGATAGTAAGCTTAGGAAATACCATTGCATTTTCCACTCGGGGTGAACTTTTCTCCTTTGGCTTAGATGAAATGACAAAAGGCCGGTCAGCGTTGTATTTGATGTTGGACTTATCTGAAGTGCATATATCTATCTGTTTCTTTCCTTTAACTTTTTCAAAAGAACTCAATTTCTTTATTGTCCATCATCTTTTGAACCAACTGCCTGAACTATTCACAGCTTTGGATCTCATGCCCTTCTTCTTGATGATACTCACAATAGAGCCCGCATCCTTCTTGTACTATTTCTACATCCCTTTCTATTAGATGTGCCATGCACAATTGCTGGAACACCCATCTAAGAGATGATTTAACCTCAGATACACTCTTCTTGCCATTCCTATCACTTACATCTTTAATAGTATTCATGTTGCACCCTCTATCGTTTCGTAGGGGATTAGCAGCCACATTCAGGTCATCAAATTTTAAAATTCCCGTATTTATCAAATTCTAGACAAATTTCTTAAAAGCAATGCAGTTCTCCGTTGTGTGTCCTGGGGCGCCATGGTGATAGTCACAATGAGTTTTTTCATCATACCATGCAGGAAAATGAGGCTTGAATGGCCTAACAGGGTAGGGCAGAACCAAGTCAGCTTTATACAACTAAGAATACAACTCAGTGTATGATATCGGCAGTGGGATAAAAGATATCTTCTCCTTTTTTTCCTGGGGGCTCTATCTTCTTTCTTATTTGAGCCATGTGTTCCCAGTAGAAGGCTGGGGTTGAGAAATGGTGAATTTTGGAGGGCATTGTAAGTGCTGGCAACATTCACCTCATTATCCTTCTTCTTGTAATGTTTTCGAGAATTTTTCCCTGTATCAATCCTC